>CM044957.1:25502498-25542824 GCA_024516035.1 Bactericera cockerelli | reverse complement strand
TTTCGCTCTCCTTAATTTCATCCCTCATTCTGCCTTCTTTTTCTCATCATTCTTCTTCTTCTGCTGTTTATTTTTCTTTTCTATTATCTAATTTTATTTCATTAAGGTGGTTCTTGTTTTGCTAACTTTTATCAAAAACAATAAAAGAATTTCATGTTCATCTTTCTCTCTGTTTCCTACTCCCCTCGTCTTCTTCGACAACTTTGTGTATTTCCTCATTTTCTTCTGTTTCTTAATCTCGTTTCCGTTCTCCATGTTTTATTTTTCTCTCCAACAACCTTTTCCTCTCTTCATCTTCTCTTCACTTAATAATCCCAATCTCTTCTTTATTAGAGCATTGCACAGATCATCAACACATTGAGTGACTTGTTTTTCCAACTCATCTGTTTTACGATAACTTTCATTATCTGTGTTTTTATGTATTTTTGTGATGTAAAGAGCACAATTTGTTAGAGTATGCTCTTCATGAACTGGTAGTATGAGACACTGCATTGACTTTTCAACTATAGATTTCTTTCTTCTTGTTTCTTAGTACAAAAAGAAATGATAACAGTCAGAGACTCCAAGCTCCATAAACCTCTTCTACAGTCTTCGTCGAAATTACTTCTGAAACCCTGCTGAGTACCATGAGTGCATTTAAAAACTGTCCCTTTTTCAGAAAAACCTTTAGGAAATTTCATCACAGTTATAAAGTTTACATTATTTTGATCCCTGGATTACCTAATGGATCTATCGACTTTGTACACAAGATCCGCAAGAACGGCATAGTGTCCATCGGATCCCCAAGGGTTAAGAGGAAAGGAAATGAAATCATTTCATATTCTGTGGTTTAGATTATGATTTATTGTTTGACTCCCTCGCTCCGTGTCCCTTCAAGTGAAAAGTTTTTAAGTTTGTTATTTCGTTGCCACCTTCTTACCAATGGGAAGTGAAGTGTATCCCTTACATAGTTGCTAGGCAACCCTTCACCCCCATGTTTACATTCCTCCACATACACACAAGTCAATTTTCCCTCTCCTTGGCTGCGAGGGATAGGCAGGGGTACTTCTATTTTTAATCATTACTTATTATGTCTATCTCTTTGAATTTGAGTCTCATTTTGAGGCTTATGATCTTACTCGAAATGTTCCTCTGTCGTATGTCGATGTGGCCTTTGCAAACATGGATGCTGTGATGGTGCAAATGTCGTTTAAAACGAATGCTTGGTTGAAAAAGAACCAGAAGAAAAGATTGAGCAGGAGAAACATAATTATTTATGAAATTGTAGATGTTAACTCCTTTTATCGAGACCTTTCGAACAAGGTACACTGAGAAAAAAAATAGGCTGCATTCAAGCTATACGGGGATGCATGCAGACCAAAAACGGGACTGAATGCCGGCACTGTTCCTTCGGATGCCAGTGGCATCCAATACGGTGTAGTCAGACCTGGCATGCCAAAAAGTAGGGGAAATTGTGCCCAATTTCGGCTGCCACCTTGAAAATGCATAGACTGCACTGTTTTCTATTTTCGCTCTCACCTTGAAAATGCATTGACTGCACTGTTTTCTATTTCAGACTGGAGAATACAATGCCAAGATTTCTGTGATACAATGCCTGACTTTTATTTGTTTACTCTTCTAGAATGATGGCATCCAGTGCATTATCAGGTTACAGGCTGCAGACACGCATTTGCATCCTACTCAAGAAGACCTGGCTTTCTATTTGTGATATCTTTGTTTTCTATTGTAAAATATATCTTTCTACTTTGGACTGATGTGTTTCTTCTTCTAGAATGATGCAGCCTATGCATTATCAGAGAAGCTTTCTGTATTTGACATCTGGCATCCCCCTTTCGAGTATGTGGTTTACTATACTAGAGAAATAGACAGTCTTCATTAGAGGGCTTGGCACTCTATGCTCATTTTAATGCAGCCCACATTCCAGTACCTTTCATTACTAATTTAGAATGAGTGCAGTCTATGCATTTACACCCGGCATTCCCTAGTAGTATTGCCTGCATTCTATTATTTCTCACCCGGCAATCCCTAGTGGGATTACCTGCATTCTATTATTTCTCACCCGGCATTCCCTAGTAGGATTACCTGCATTCTATGCATTCACACCCGGCATTCCATAGTAGGATTACCTGCATTCTATGCATTCACACCCGGCATTCCATAGCAGGATAACCTGGTATCCTGAACCAGAATATCGGGCATTCCATGCAGGTACTCTTTGTATTCCAGACCAGAATACCAGGTATTCTACCACTGGAACCTGGCATTCGACTATTGGAATACCATGCTTTCCAAATTGAAAGCATGGAATTCCAATAATCGAATGCCAGGTATTCCAATAGTAGAATATCTGGTAGTCTGGTCTGGAATACAAGGTATTCTACATGCATGGATTAGAATGCTTCGGGAATGACACCTGTGAAACAAAAGCTAAGTATTTATTAAAATATTAAAAATACAAGAAAATACATTGATTGGAAAAAATGTGCGTTTTATTGAAAATTGTTGATAAAGTATAGGATACAGTTTACAAAATTACAAAGTATAGTAACAGCAGGTTAACAGTAATGTATAGTAGCGCTCATAAGTATTTTGAATGTTCCATTTAATTGAAATACTTTTGATGTCTAAAGTGAGTTTTTTCCTTTTCAATGCTCAAAGATAAGTAACATTGGCGAAATGGTTTTGCTGGCAAAAAAAATGAGATTTTGTAGTTGTGAAAATACTTTTGAGCGCTACTAAGTGTACATGGCCAAGTATACAAAGAGGAGGGTAACAGTAATCTACATGGCAAAGAGTATACAAGGAGCAGGTTAAGCGCAATGTACATGGCAAAGATTGTACAGAGAGTAGTTTAACAGTAATGTACAAAGGAGTAGTATAATTTGCAAATTTACAAAAAAGGCAATACAGAGTAATGTACAAAAGCAGAGTAAGTAAAGATGTTTTATTTACATTACCTAATATATACCTCCTTATTGAAAGTCAACTTCAAGTGAGAAAAAATATCATTTCTAGTCTATTGTAGAACGTAGGCTGACAAACAAAGTGGAATTAAGCATAACTGTCAATGTATGTGGAATAACTGAATATAAATCCAAATATCTCTTGAAAACTAAATTTTCTGTATCTTTGACCTGGTATGCGAAATAGTGAAAGTCAAATTGCAGTGTTTCTAGAGCTCGACATAATAAAAGTATATCTTTAGTTTCTTTATGAATGAGAATTTTTTGCACTTTAACAAATTTTGGATCTTCAGTTTCAATTGAAAGGTCTTCCGTGAAAACATCGAGCTCTTTTACTGATAGCCCATCTAATTTAAACCACTTACAAGAAGCATAACAATGACTTTCCTCGAGATGATGAAGTTCATCTGTAGTCAAATCAAGAGAAGACAATTTGCCACATTTAAAAAAATTGAAAGCTTTTTTTGAATTTAAAATATGACAGAATGTAAGTTGAGCCCTGTCCGCTAATGTTTTACAAATATTTACTTTGTTGCAAGTTACTTTGGCGGAGATTTTTAGGGGTCTATGTTTTCCTTCAAATCTCATTGTCCAGTACGAACATAGAGGCCCAAATTTTTTCATCATACGTGCATAGTGTAGGAGATAATGAAATTTTGGTTTCAAAGAAGAGTCAGTCAGCCTACGATATTCTCGGCACAAGTTACTAACCAGATGAGATACTTGAAAATCTGTTCGATTCAGTATCACTTCAGTTTGAACAAGAAGGCGGTCTAATAATTGTCTTAACAATAAAAATAGTTCCCAAACTTCATGATCTTCTGGAATGTAAGGACCTACAATCAGACCCAAGTACCTAATGATATTTGTCATTTCTGAAGCTGACGATTTTATTTTTATGCCTGATGATTTAGTTCCCGAGATAGCATTTACTGGCCTTGACGACGAGTCTGGACCAAAATTAAATGATTGAATTCCATTCTGAATTGCACTTAAAGAAACAATGTCCAAATGTACGAAAAAAGATAATACAAATTCAACTACATACCGACCTACCCCTTCTAATAGGTCATGCAATAAATCAACTGCAACATTTTCAAATAAATCGAATCCTTTGAGATCTCTCCAGACACTTTCTTCTTTTATGCCTGTTTTAGTAATGTCGTTTGTAATCAAGTCTCTTTCATAAGACTCTGCGTCTCTTAGTAATTCTGGTTTTTCCTGACATGTCACCTGCATATCTTGTTTTTCTATCGAACATATACGACAGCAATAACGGGCAGAAAAACATTCCACAAATCCTAGCGCACCATGTAGACCGAGATTATCCCCTGTCATACAAACAGTATGAAATCTAATTTTCCCCTGGTAAACGTTGGGTACATTCACAGTTATTCCCTCGGAACTCATCAAATTTAACATGTTTATTATCGGATTGAAAATCACATTGTTACCAAATTTAATTCTATCAGCAGCATGGAAAATTGATAGAACAAATATACTTTTCAATTGAGAAAAATATTTTCTTGGCAAACATGGGACAGATATATACACCCCACACAGTTTGTGAATAGAAGCATGCGCTCCCAGGACGTTCCCTGTCTCAAATTCATCCATGTATAATATCAAAGGAAAATTAAGGACATTAGGATCAAATTTTTCCTTCATTTTCTTCCACACAGAGCCTTGCATTATATTTTCAATTCTCTCACCTTCCGCCTCTAGACTTTTTGTATAATCCAATGTGTCCTTTAGGATATTTCCTAGTTGAAAAAAACCACGTAATACCAAATTTAAGGGAATCACTTGCATGGTACACATAACAGACACAAAGTCTGTATGGTTTCCAAATTTATAATCCATTCTATTTCCTATGACAACCTCTTGGGGAGGAATGTAAGAGCCCGATTTTGTAAAATACTGAACTCTTTTGTACTCTGATTCTAAATTAGAAAAGGTTGCTTCACTGTCAGTGGAAATTCTCATAAGAGCGTCTACTACTTGGGAATATGATTGATCATCCAAGGCTAGTTGCTTTGTGGCATCAATTAGTAACCTGTTGTAAGCTACCATTGTGTTTTTCAAACCTTCAAAACACGTCTGTACACAACTCCGAGGCAAACTAGGATTAGAATAAAGATCTAGCAGAACCATGGAAATTTCAGTTCTCAATGTGTCCCTTGCAACATTTAGATTCAGATAAGAAGTATCTGAAGTGCTAATTGAAGTGAATGAACTATTCAATTCATTCTGACCTTCAGCATGAGACGTGTCAGAAGGTACATCAGGTAACATGTCAGAAGGCACATTGTCAGCAGATGACATGTCAGATGGAGATGGTACATTTAGTATATTCCAATGCGAGATTGAGTCAGAGTCACTAAGAGACTTAGGGGTGTGAAATCGGTATAGGTGTTTACGAAATGAGTTGCTGTTTGTATAATATGTTTTAGAAGATATTTCATCGCAATTACCACAGTAGAAATGTTTGTGAAACCTATATTCACTCAGTTGACAGTACTTTGTGTAGTGAGTAATTAACTCCCTAACAGTAGAACGGGTAGCAGAACAGTAATAACATTTGTACATCATTGTGCAATCAAATGGAATTTTAAACATCAAATATAATAAAAGTTACTCTAAACTGAAACAAAATTAATTAAAAAGACTTATTAAAAGAAACCTATTACCGTGCCTACCTACCTACGCTTATTTAAATGAGGTTCAGAGGAAATGTTGTTCAAGTGACAATTAGAAGAAAAAAATGAGTTTAGCGGATGATATAACTTTGAAATTTTCTACATGTTGACTGGAAAACAATCAGTAAATTCAGTAAAAAATAAGAAGTTAATGGGAAGAGATATTTCTTCAGAATTAAAAAGTAACAAAGGAACTGTTTTTGGCACCTCAACTCTATTCTGTTTAATGTGTCACTTGAACCACCTTTCCCCTGGGCCCCTCATTTGCCAAGATATCCCCACATTTATCTACCTAACAAGATCAAGCTGATTGTTAAGCTTTGAGGAGGCCCATTTGGTTCATTAACTGACGACATTCACTACTTTCCCTTGTGCCTGTAGGGAGAGGAATGTTATAAAAGCCTAATTGTAACACTAGCCAAATATCCTCACTTTCACATGGAAAATTGGTCCAGGTTGCAAAAAATATTTTAAATAATACGTCAACGGCTTCTGTTATTGTTTTCAATACATAATGCGTGTTGTCAATTATTATAAAAACGTTTCGCGGTTCTTTAAAATTTCCTACGACGGCAACAAAAGGTTGTAACGTACGCCTCTTGGAGGCCAACAGTTTCCTTCTGTCTGCAACAACCTTTTCAATTTCATTTGCCTCCTCTACTAAAAGAATAAAGCTGTCTACAATCATTTTGCGCGAGGGTCGAAAATGTTTACTGTTCTTCTGACGTGCACTGGGCACTTCAATAATAAGAGGCAGAAGAAGAAGGGCAATTGCATTTTCAATTTCGAAGCTCTCTACTAGAGCAACTTCCTCGAGATAATTGGAAATAAGATTCTGAATATACCTGTCTGCAATTCTATTCCTATCTTTTGAGAGCTGCCTCTTGGCCAGTTCGAAAATTCGTTTCTCTGTGGAGAACAATAGACTCATAGAGTCTATTTTCACAGCCAGGATGCATATGATTAAAATCTTCTAATAGAAGTTTGAACCCATCAGGTTGCCTCAATGCAGGAAATAAATTAAAATAAGTAAATACACTGTCATACTTGGATGTGCAACTGGCCAACTGCTGCAATCTATGCACCGCCGTCTCCCGCCACTTATTGAGAAGAATACTCTCCGGTTCCAAGCTCTTCCCCAACCAGGACAAATGATCCTCCACAACAGGGTTGTCTGAAATGTAGAAAAGAAAATCTTACTTGGCAAATCAAATAAAGCTGTCAATGAACAAAATCCTCAAAAATGTCTAATGGACCTGCATGAAATTTCTCATTCTATTGTAGGGCACTTTATGTGAGATCATAATGATCCCATGCTCACATTTGAAGTAGAAACATGCTCACATCATTACACACATGAATACACATTAGATTAGACCCCCATTATCGCGGAACAGACAGACAGACAAAAGAAAACCAAATCGTCCAGTACCAAAGTTAAAACAGAATCTCACTTCGTTCGGTCAAAAAAGAGAACTGGTGAAAGATATCAAACTTACCTTCATCCCTAAGAAGGGATTCAGTCTCCACTTCCCGTGGAATCAGTGGCCCCATCTCCTCTACATTGGTTGTGCTGGATCGATTGGTGCTTGTGCTAGACCGGCGAGACAGGCTTCCAGATCGGCTTGACGGTGACTCCTCCATCAGTTGACGCAAGTATTGTTTCTTCTTCTTGTATGCTTCCTTCAGCAACCCTGCAGCATTCACCCTTTTCTGGCCCAATTTCCTAGGTAATGAAGACAGGTAGTACACACTTGCACACTCTCCTGGCAAACATTCTTTGATCTGCAAGCTGAGTGTGGTGAATTCAGGTCCTGTTATTAGACGCTCAGCATTCTCAGACAACAAATCAAATATTATTAAATTTGCCAATGCCTTCTGGTTGCTAAGCTCTAAGCTTTCATGAGGGTTTTTTCTTGCCCTTTCCAATATGGAGCGACCTTCCAAGTTCTGATGGAGAAGTTTCAATACCTGAGGGCAAAGGAAAGACATGAACATTGGTTAATGTTATAGTAGCATCTAATATCCTAATCTAATTCAAAATAAACTAGTGGGAACATCATATGACATTCCTTATCCCGCAAAAAGACGTCAGTCACTGATTCCGCCAAATTCTGCCACTGGTGACTCAACGGTAATAGTTGGCAAAAAATTCCGCAACTGGTAGCACCTATTTCAGCAACGTTTTGTGCTGCGTAGCCTCCCTAAATGTCTACATACTAAATTGAAAAATTATCATATTTTGTGTTAATCACAATGTGATGTCACAATTAATCAAACCCTAACTTATTATTTTTTCCAATGCTTGGATTTGAACCACCGACCTCCGGATTCAAATCCCACTGCCTTATCAATCAAGGTACTAAGGCCGGTACATTACCAAATTTCAAGTCTAGCTTTTACCGTTCATGAAATATTTATTTTGTTTACAAACAGGCACACAGATTAATGGCTGAATCTTTTGGGGACATACTCGTATACCACCACATTTTAACACTAAAAACTGACTGGCAAAAATAATAGAAATTCTATTACTTTTCTTTCTAGCAGATAATGAAAGACAGAAAATAAGAATTAGAGAAGACTGAACATTATAAAAGACTTACATAATTGTTGGATACAGCTTTTGGGAGGCTCTGAATGGCTGGTGTATTGCACGCCGAGCTCCCAAGCCCAGCACTTGCCATGGGATCAAAGTTGTTGTAGATGCCGTCCTGATTGTATCCCGTTGATGACGTTGATGGTTGAATATACCCTCCTGGAGGGCTGTTGAAGTCAATGGGGTAGCTTGTTGACTCATGGGTTGTAATTGTGGGTGTGGAAATAAGCAAGTCTGCTGAATATGTCATATCCCCGACTGTGGACGTTGATGTTGAAAATGGGGTTGAACAACGGTTCCTCAGATTAGCCACCCAAGGTTGCCAACACATTCTAAACTTGACCCGGTGGCCCATCTGCTTCATGTCGGGCATCAAAGCTGACCATTCACTCTCCTGCATATTCTCCAGCACTACACAGTCAATACCAGCCTCTGAAACATAGAACAAATTGTTTAAAGTTTTTTTTACTTCCAACATTATTATTTCATAATCAGAGTATTCAGAGTTGTAATGCACCTATCTGGGTACAATTATTACAATTACCTGGGTAAAGTAATAAGAATATTTCACAAATGAATACCCACACCAGGTAAAAAAATCTGGTGTCGACTTTCCTTATCCTATTAGTAGCAGCACCTTGCAACCAAAAAATGCAAAAACGGCAAAATCTCATAAACAGTTGCTTTTATTGAAAAATTGGTCAGAATGCGTTTTGTTTATTTCTTTAATCTAAGCATTGCAGCCCTGCAGCTGGAATATGCGGTTGATGTTTACCCTCAGATCAAGGTAGCAATGTCCAGCTTATTTATTTTTATTTAATTATTTACACTTTATTTTTTATTTTTACAAAACAATCATCATCAACAAAAAATATAACAATAAATTAAAAAAGAAAACATAGAAATATGTACAAAAAGAAATATTAATTTTTATTACAATTGTTTTGTAATCCGGGGCGAAGTTAATGCCTTAGGCATTCTCTGCCACTTAACAGCTTGGTTCAATTATATGATGCGGGCTTTGGAACCTTGTGCAATGTGCATCATAGGTCCGTTGAGGTGCAGATTCGTTATACATTGGATGCATGCATGGAATAGAGTAACAAAAAAGTTAAAATTTATGTGGATTTGGTTTGGTTACAGCCAATGCAGAGATACTGCTTGAAGTGCCAGTCTTTGCAGTTAATCATGCATTCAAAGCAGAAACGAAATTGCACCTTACGTGACACAACCATGAGCAAAAGCTCTTTAATATTGAAAAAAAACTAACCTGTAAACGCTTTGATTATGTCTTCTGGCATTCCCCATGACTTAAGGATTGTCTGCGTCTCTTGATCTGCCATGATAAGAGGAGAACCGAATTGAAACACAACGCAACGGCACGCGACGGACGACTGCACTAATGCAACACGCAAGTGACTACAGTGAAGTAAAGTATGATGAGAGATTGAAAGACGAACGCGCACTGATGCAACTGGCTGGGTACAATGTTCAGAAGTCTCAGGTGGTAATGATGGCGGCCATTGCAAAGGTCAACCGGATTGCTACGCTGACACCAACTGGTTTGCGGTGCATGATGGGAATGGCAACTGAGGAATGGGTTTGCACGACTCCCGCACAGATTTCAATGTAGGCACCGAGATATTATAAGTCATATAAGATCTATGATCGTTAACATTGAAAAAATCTTGTCAGGAGTAAACTGACATTATTTAAATTAGAGATGATTTAACTTTAAATGAAATATAGTCTTGAGAGGTAGGTAGTTGTGGGATAGTTAAGTACTCATAATAATTGGAATGAAAACACTAATTAAAATAACTTTAGTTTTTAGGTAGGTAGGGAGGCATTGTAGGCACTTGAAGTTCTTACATTATTTTATTAGAAAATTAAAAATGACACTAAACAATTGTTAATTTATCGTAATTATTTTATCTTTACAGTTACGGATACCTAAAATATAACATTTTTGAGCTTCGGTATCCTTCTTCAATGAAGAAGGATACCCAAAACTCAATTTTAAACGAGCGGACTACATGTTTGCTGGTTTGTATCACTGACGACCACTATATAGAAACTGAAGGATGTTGAACTAAAATATTGTGGACTTTGAAATTTTTGGGGTGATTCACTGGGATGCCGGCACTCCGTTTCACACTGCAACCAGACTGCAACCTTCTATTTTCGACATAAGAATTGGACAGTCTTTGGTAAATAGACAACCACGGTCTACAATGGGATGCCGGCATTCAGTGCATTATTGCTGTTTTCTAGATTCGAATGATAGTGTGACATTAGGATGCCGGCACTCCGTTTACCAATGTCACCTTCTATCTTCGACAAAAGAATTGGACAGTTCTTGATAAATAGACCACCGCGATCGACTATGGAATGCCGGCATTCAGTGCATTATTTCTGTTTTATAGATTCGAATGATAGTAAGACATTAGGATGCCGGCACTCCGTTTACCAACGTCACCTTCTATCTTCGACAAAAGAATTGGACAGTTCTTGATAAATAGACCACCGCGATCAACTATGGAATGCCGGCATTCAGTGCATTATTGCTGTTTTCTAGATTCGAATGACAATGTGACATTAACAACGTCCAGCGAGGTCAGGATTTGGATGGGTGACGATTTGGATGGGTGACCATTCAAATTCGTATCCTTGTGATGCTGGCTATTCCCGGCCCAACCCAGGCTGGGTGAGGTTAATGTGGGTAGCAGGTTTGAGAGTTTCCTGCGAATGTATGGTAACAACCCCGTCGTGATATGACCATGCATTAAAACCCAAATTAAACAAGAAGACTTGAAGTTTAGTATGTAAACATTACGTTCCTATATAAATAAATGGAAAAGAAAAATTCTCAGTCCCAGCCCCACTAAGGCAGAGTTGATCATGCCTCTGAGGACTTTTATCTAGTAGAGATAGCGGTCCTGCAGGGGGTCAAAGGGCCCGAAATTCCGACCACTTTTCAATCACCCTTACGGTTTACCGCTAGAACTGAAATATTGCTGTCATAGTTAAGCAACATCCAGCGAGGTTGGGACTCGTGATGCTGGCCGCTTTTTGCGGCTCCCCCGTTTTATCTAGTTATCAGTATGTTTTATCTAAAAATGGTGAGATTATTTTTTGTTTATTTTCCAATATAGAGCATTTTATATTCTCATATTTTTTTTTCGTATCTTTAGGGCGGAATTAATAGACAACCTCAATAACTTAAGTCGTTGGTAAGTGTCGGATTTCCCTATCTTACACAGTACGCAATCGGTGACTTAGCGCCACAGAGGTATTACAAAAACGTCTATTAATTCCACCCTTAACCTTTCTGTCGAGAATCAGGTCTGGCCAGACCTTTCGCATTTTCAAGGTAGTTTTTCTCTACCTTGAACAACAATCATAGGTCAACAATATTCTCTGACTTCCAAGAAACGGTTACTTCTTGTCCCATCCTAATTAAAAATAGCTCGAATTCTTTTTTTTGGGGGCGCAGCGTGGGAAATACCGAAATTAACCTTCTTAGCCAGGTAAAGGTCTGTCTGGACTTACAGAATGATATTTCTTCAACTGTGTAGTAGTTCCATTCAGTTTTTTATATGTTTCAATATTATTTTTGATCGTGCAACATCTTCTAACTTTGTGTTTGCATTTATCTGGGACGATAGCATACTCCGTCCCGACTTTTTTTTTAACTGAAAAACAATAGCACATTCGGTCCGCAACACGAATAATGTCATGTCAAATTCGGTCCGATGTGTCCACCCTATATACTTATTATTGCCTTCAATGCCTTCAATGTATTTTACCTAACTCTACTATAAAACCGAGGCATGGCCTACATTGTATTTTACCTAACCCTACTATAAACCCAAGGCATGGCCTTCAATGTATTTTACCTAACCCTACTATAAAAGCGAGGCATGGCCTACATTGTATTTTACCTAACCCTACTATAAACCCAAGGCATGGCCTTCATTGTATTTTACCTAACCCCAATATAAACCCTAGGCATGGCCTTCAATGTATTTTACCTAACCCTACTATAAACCCTATAGGCATGGCCTTCCTTGTATTTTACCTAACCCTACTATAAACCCTAAGCATGGCCTTCAAGGAGGAAATGGATGGGAAATGTCAAATTCATCCCCGTTGACCTTTTTTTTTAGCAAATTGGGTCCATATCAAATTCGGTCCTATGTCAAATTGGGTCCATATCAAATTGGGTCCTATGTCAAATTCGGTCCCTTAATAAGTAAATAAAAACAGTTTTAAGTATATAGTATATTGTAGACATGCAGCAAGACTATCGATTTCCTCCTTGAAGGCCATGCCTAGGGTTTATAGTAGGGTTAGGTAAAATACAATGAAGGCCATGCCTTGGGTTTAAATTAGGGTTAGGTAAAAAACAATGAAGGCCATGCCTTGGGTTTATAGTAGGGTTTGAATGAGGAAAAACAGTTTTAAACCCTAGGCATGGCCTTTTTTAAATGAGGAAAAACAAAATAACAGATAAGTATATACTCGTACATAGAAAAATAAGTATATAGGGTGGACACATCGGACATCGGACCGAATTTGACATGACATTATTCTTGTTCGGGACCGAATATTCTATTGTTTTTCAGGTAAAAAAACAGTCGGGACCGAGTATGCTATCGTCCAAATGGATAGTCTTGCTGCATGTCTATATACTATATACTTAAAAATGTTTTTAATTATTTATTAAGGGACCGAATTTGACATAGGACCAAATTTGATATGGACCCAATTTTCATTTGTTTTTATTAATTTCCTAGAAATAAGCGATTTTAGAGTATAAGGTCTGGCCAGACCTTGTTCAGGACGGAAGATAAAAAATCTTGTACCTGACAGAAGTCACAGAAGGGTTAACCATTCCATAGAACCGGCTAATTAAGCCGATTTTTGAACAAATTGTGTATAAAATGTGTTTTTGAAGGTAAAGTGCCACTTCTGATGAGTTCACAGAAAATATGTGAGAATCTAAAAGATTTACTTTCACAAGACGCTTCGGAAACAGTTTAGCATGTCCAAATCGAATCAGCCGTTCAAGAGATAGGGTCGATGAAATTTCGAAACCATTGATAGTATCGGGTCGAGGTCCGTTTGTGCAAATATTGGTCGCCATTTTGTGGCTCCAGAGTCGATCTTTTTCAAATTCAAACTGAAGCTTCCTGATGGCAAAATTAACCTCCAGTAGTGAAATAAAACACTCGGTTGCATACCTGGCCCTGTTTGAAGGGGCAATTTGTACATTTTGACATTATAGTCTTCGTTTTACTCGTTATCAGTACGTGTTATCTAAAAAATGGTGGGATTATTTTTTGTTTATTTTTTAATATACAGCATTTTATATTCTCATAATTTTTTTCATATCCTTAACCATTCCATAGAACCGGCTAATTAAGGCGATTTTTGAACAAATTGTGTATAAAATGTGTTTTTGAAGGTAAAGTGCCACTTTTGATGAGTTCACAGAAAATATGTGAGAATCTAAAAGATTTACTTTCACAAGACGCTTCGGAAACAGTTTAGCATGTCCAAATCGAATCAGCCGTTCAAGAGATAGGGTCGATGAAATTTCGAAACCATTGATAGTATCGGGTCGAGGTCCGTTTGTGCAAATATTGGTCGCCATTTTGTGGCTCCAGAGTCGATCTTTTTCAAATTCAAACTGAAGCTTCTTGATGGCAAAATTAACCTCCAGTAGTGAAATAAAACACTCGGTTGCATACCTGGACCTATTTGAAGGGGCAATTTGTACATTTTGACATTATAGTCTTCGTTTTTCTCGTTATCAGTACGTTTTATCAAAAAAATGGTGGGATTATTTTTTGTTTATTTTTTAATATACAGCATTTTATATTCTCATAATTTTTTTCATATCCTTAACCATTCCATAGAACCGGCTAATTAAGCCGATTTTTGAACAAATTGTGTATAAAATGTGTTTTTGAAGGTAAAGTGCCACTTCTGATGAGTTCACAGAAAATATCTGAGAATCTAAAAGATTTACTTTCACAAGACGCTTCGGAAACAGTTTAGCATGTCCAAATCGAATAAGCCGTTCAAGAGATAGGGTCGATGAAATTTCGAAAACCATTGATAGTATCGGGTCGAGGCCCGTTTGTGCAAATATTGGTCGCCATTTTGTGGCTCCAGAGTCGATCTTTTTCAAATTCAAACTGAAGCTTCCTGATGGCAAAATTAACCTCCAGTAGTGAAATAAAACACTCGGTTGCATACCTGGCCCTATTTGAAGGGGCAATTTGTACATTTTGACATTATAGTCTTCGTTTTACTCGTTATCAGTACGTTTTATCTAAAAAATGGTGAGATTATTTTTGTTTATTTTTTAATATACAGCATTTTATATTCTCATAATTTTTTTCATATCCTTAACCATTCCATAGAACCGGCTAATTAAGCCGATTTTTGAACAAATTGTGTATAAAATGTGTTTTTGAAGGTAAAGTGCCACTTCTGATGAGTTCACAGAAAATATGTGAGAATCTAAAAGATTTACTTTCACAAGACGCTTCGGAAACAGTTTAGCATGTCCAAATCGAATAAGCCGTTCAAGAGATAGGGTCGATGAAATTTCGAAACCATTGATAGTATCGGGTCGAGGCCCGTTTGTGCAAATATTGGTCGCCATTTTGTGGCTCCAGAGTCGATCTTTTTCAAATTCAAACTGAAGCTTCCTGATGGCAAAATTAACCTCCAGTAGTGAAATAAAACACTCGGTTGCATACCTGGCCCTATGTGAAGGGGCAATTTGTACATTTTGACATTATAGTCTTCGTTTTACTCGTTATCAGTACGTTTTATCTAAAAAATGGTGAGATTATTTTTTGTTTATTTTTTAATATACAGCATTTTATATTCTCATAATTTTTTTCATATCCTTAACCATTCCATAGAACCGGCTAATTAAGCCGATTTTTGAACAAATTGTGTATAAAATGTGTTTTTGAAGGTAAAGTGCCACTTCTGATGAGTTCACAGAAAATATGTGAGAATCTAAAAGATTTACTTTCACAAGACGCTTCGGAAACAGTTTAGCATGTCCAAATCGAATAAGCCGTTCAAGAGATAGGGTCGATGAAATTTCGAAACTATTGATAGTATCGGGTCGAGGTCCGTTTGTGCAAATATTGGTCGCCATTTTGTGGCTCCAGAGTCGATCTTTTTCAAATTCAAACTGAAGCTTCCTGATGGCAAAATTAACCTCCAGTAGTGAAATAAAACACTCGGTTGCATACCTGGCCCTATTTGAAGGGGCAATTTGTACATTTTGACATTATAGTCTTCGTTTTACTCGTTATCAGTACGTTTTATCTAAAAAATGGTGAGATTATTTTTTGTTTATTTTTTAATATACAGCATTTTATATTCTCATAATTTTTTTCATATCCTTAACCATTCCATAGAACCGGCTAATTAAGCCGATTTTTGAACAAATTGTGTATAAAATGTGTTTTTGAAGGTAAAGTGCCACTTCTGATGAGTTCACAGAAAATATGTGAGAATCTAAAAGATTTACTTTCACAAGACGCTTCGGAAACAGTTTAGCATGTCCAAATCGAATAAGCCGTTCAAGAGATAGGGTCGATGAAATTTCGAAACTATTGATAGTATCGGGTCGAGGTCCGTTTGTGCAAATATTGGTCGCCATTTTGTGGCTCCAGAGTCGATCTTTTTCAAATTCAAACTGAAGCTTCCTGATGGCAAAATTAACCTCCAGTAGTGAAATAAAACACTCGGTTGCATACATGGCCCTATTTGAAGGGGCAATTTTTACATTTTGACATTATAGTCTTCGTTTTTCTCGTTATCAGTACGTTTTATCTAAAAAATGGTGGGATTATTTTTTGTTTATTTTTCAATAAACAGCATTTTATATTCTCATAATTTTTTTCATATCCTTAACCATTCCATAGAACCGGCTGATTAAGCCGTTATTTTGACCAAATGGTTTATAAAAAGTGTTTTATGACATGATTTTTTGCCATCAATATCTACAATGGGATGCTGGCATTCAACGCGCTATTCTTGTTTTCCATTTTCGAACGATAATATTATATTAGCATAGTAGTCACCATGGCACAGTGAGTTAGCGCGCTAGGCATTGCACGCATGGTGACCTGGGTTCGATTTCCAGCGGAGCAGGAATTTTTCTGCTCTGTACTTGGATGTTTGGGGTGCACTCATACCTCGTGAGGAAAAATGAGTAGTTAGGTACTTGTATGAGTAACGACCAGTGGCGGCATTATCAGAGTAAAAAGAAATGAATGTAATAGAATAATTCGAAATGTAAAGGAGGCTCTTAGTAATGCTGCGCTACCCACAAAAATTGTGAAGAGGCCTTGTGCTTCACCACTAATAAGATCATACATACATACATATTAGCATGTTTGCACTCCGTTTACCAATGTTGCCTTCTATTTTGGACTAAAGAATTGGACAGTTTTAGTAAATAGACCACCGCGGTCTACAATGGGATGCTGGCATTGAACGCATTATTCTTGTTTTCCATTTTTGAATGATAGTATAATATTAGGATGCCGGCACTCACTCTAACAATGTTGCCCTCTATTTTCGACTAAAAAGCTGGACAGTCTTTAGTAAATAGACCACCGCGGTCTACAATGAGATGGTGGCATTCAATGCATTATTCTTGTTTTCCATTTTCGAATTACTTGTTTTTGTAGGATGCCGGCTTTCCCTTTCACACTGACACTTCCGGTTTTCGTCTACCATCTACTCAATAGAACACCGCAGCATTCCAAACCTGAACACAATTTGTGCAGTCTATGCATTATCATAGTTCAGCCTCTAAACCAGAGTTCCATATGCCTATTGCCGAAAACGCAATATTAATCTAGAACACCGGTATTGAAATTCCGAATTGGTGTGCAGCAGTCTAATAGAATATTCAGCACGCCAAATCTGACCACAATATGTGCAGTCTATGCATTATCATAGTGCAGCCTCTATATCAGAGTTCCCTATGTCTAATGCCGAGAACGCCGTACTAATCCAGAACACCGGTCTTGTAATTCCAAACTGGCCTGCAGCATGCTCATATAGTCTGCAGTGTTCCAAACCTGAACGCAATATTGTGCAGTCTATGCATTTTCATTGAGCTCTCCCTAAATCAGAGTTTCATAGGCCTAGTGTCGGATGCAGGTGATTTAGGATGCCGCCGGCATTCACATATACTATGCCACTTTTTTTTTTGGCTGTCAAAAACAGGCTGGGCCCTACCATATTAGACGTCTGCAGCCTATTTTCGCATTTGGAATGCCACCAAAAAAAATTTTTTTTCTCAGTGTATAATTCGGTCGTCCGGCTGGCTGACGAAACCGATCAGAAACTAACATCAACAGAATTGGTCGAGTTATATCTTGTTTGAAAAGTCTCTTTAAAAGGAGCTTAAATCAATAAATTTCATCCTCCTACAACTTACGGTTAACGAGTTATAGGTCAGAACATAGGATATTAGCCAAGACGGCCGACCCTGTGTCTCGAGAGGGGTCAGTCGTATCTCACTGAAATTTGTTGCAATGAACTTTTTTCAATGAGTTCTTTTAACCATATGCCACACGACATACCATTTCATTTAATATTTTAAAATTGGTCCGTGCTCAGCCTGACTGGGGCAGTGAAGACAATTTTTTTTGCTAAAACTTTATTCCCTTAAAAAATTAAGGAATACGGGTTTTTGCGTTTTTATATATTTTCAGCCGTTCTTGAGATATGGGGGGTAGGGTGGACACCCTGTATATAACTAATAATAATGTCCTGGGCGAAGTGACATTACTTATTCGCTTAGACCAGAGTATGCTGTGCATTCATTTCCCGGGGGATGGAAGATGGGATCAGGAATCTAATTTTCATCGCACGTCATTGGATTTGCAAATCCCTTCTATCACTCTGATCCTGCGAAGACATTTCCTACTTAATACTTGCGATATTACTCCCCTGTCTTTATTAATAAATGGAAACTCATTCGTGTTGTGCTCAATGGACCGACTAGTGATGATGGAGGAGTTAGTGGTATTTATTACCTATGTACATATTATTCGAATTATCATCTTAATATATAAATGTCAAAGTCACTGACTGACTGACCACTGACTGACTGATCATCGCTCTACAGCCCAAACCGTAAGTCCTAGGAAGCTGAAATTTGGTAGGTAGCTTTGTCTTATAGTCTAGATGTGCAATAAGGCGGGATTTTTCGAAATTCCCACTACAACACCTGCCATTGGCGAAAAAGGACTTTTTGCTTTCACGGCCATGCCTCGGCCCGCAAAGCGGGCGACAGCCCGCTAGTCTTAATATATAAAAAATGTCAAAGTCACTGACTGATCATCGCTCTACAGCCCAAACCGTAATACCTAGGAAGCTGAAATTTGGTAGGTAGCTTTGTCTTATAGTCTAGATGTGCAATAAGACGGGATTTTTCGAAGTTCCCACTACAACACCTGCCATTGGCGAAAAAAGGATTTTTTGCTTTACGGCCATGCCTTGGCCCGCAAAGTGGGCGACAGCCCGCTAGTATTTTATATATTTGTTCTCAAGAGACTTCTTTGTTTTTCAAACAACTATTCTTGAATTCTGTATTCATGCAATTATATATGTCATAAAAGTTTTCTTTACCCACCTGAACTCTACTGGTTAGTGCACAGTTCCTAATAATCACCTTACCTCCGGTTAGTGCACAGTTCCTACTTCTCACCTGACATCTGGCCAGTGCATAGTTCCTAATACTCACCTTACCTCCAGATAGTGCAGAGCTCCTACTTCTCACCTGGCGTCTGGCCAGTACATAGTTCCTAATACTCAACTTACCTCCAGATAGTGCACAGTTCCTACTTCTCACCTGGCGTCTGGCCAGTACATAGTTCCTGCTACTCACCTGACCTCCGGGTAGTTCATAGTTCCTGCCACTCACCTGAACTCTGGCCTCCGTGAGGTTGATCTTCATGGCCAAATCCTCCCTGGTAAACACGTCCGGGTAATGAGTCTGGGCGAAGGCTGTCTCCAACTCCTCCAGCTGAAATCAGAAGCCACATAGTCATGAGAAACTGGAAGGTGGCTAAGAATGAGAAACTAGAAGGTGGCTAGGAATGAGAAACTAGAAGGTGGATAGGAATGAGAAACTAGAAGGTGGATATGAATGAGAAACTAGAAGGAATGAGAAACTATAATTTTATTATAAGGACAAAATTATAAGGAATGCAAATGTGGGGGACAAAATATGATGAGACACCTGAAAATAAAACAAAACAGGGTCTATGGGATACCATTGTTCTAAAGAAAAAAATACAAGAAAAATTGGACTTTGACGATATAGTGGATATTGCTAGAATGAAAGCTTTGCAAAACAAAGAATCAGGAGCATGGCTAAATGTTTATCCGTCCCGAAACATTGGAACCCTAATACCTGACCAAAGCTTTCAAATATGTATTGGTCAAAGATTAGGATGCTTTATCTGCAGAAAATTCAATTGCAAATGTGGACAAATAGTTGACGAGAAAGGACTCCATCCACTGTCTTGCGAGAAAAGTTCAGGTCGATATTTTAGACACGCTGAAGTAAATAACATTTTGAAAAGATCTCTATGTAGTATAGACGTACCCTCACAGCTTGAACCAACTGGTCTAAACCGAAGTGATAGTAAAAGACCAGATGGTGCAACGATTGTTCCTTGGCAAATGGGTAAATCCCTAGTGTGGGATTTCACCTGCAGTGATACATTTGCACCATCTTATTTGAATCAAACTGCGAAAGATGCTGGCGCCGCTGCAGAAATGGCTGTCCAAAGAAAACATACAAAGTATTCAGATATAAAGACAAGAGGGTTTGATTTAGTTGTGATGGCTGTTGAGACGATGGGAGTTTGGTGTAAGGAAGGAAAAGAATGGATAAGGACAATTGGGAAGAAAATGATAGAGAAAACTGGAGACCCAAGATCAAAGAGCTATTTAACAGAGAAAATAAGTTTAGCGATTCAGAGGGGCAATGCTGCCAGTGTGTTGTCAGCATTGCCTTCTGAAGAAATGAATGCATTGTTTTATTTATAAAATGAAAAGAAATAAAAGTTTTACTGATTATTGTTAAAAATAAAAAAAAGGACAAAATTATTTGAAGATTCGCAAGTCTAAAGTCAGTTCTTCATTTAAAACAATGCACCAAATCGGCTACGTATGAGTTCGGTGCGGAAAATAAAAAAATGTATGAGTTCGGTGCCGCCTAAAAAAGGTCATGTATGAATTCGGTGCCGCCTAAAAAAGGTCATGTATGAATTCGGTGCCCTGGTACTTGCCCTGATGATCAGGTAATTATAGTATTTTTTCTTTATAGGCATGGCCTTCAATGTATTTTACCTAACCCTACTATAAACCCAAGGCATGGCCTTCATTGTATTTTACCTAACCCTACTATAAACCCAAGGCATGGCCTTCATTGTATTTTACCTAACCCTACTATAAACCCAAGGCATGGCCTTCATTGTATTTTACCTAACCCTACTATAAACCCAAGGCATGGCCTTCATTGTATTTTACCTAACCCTACTATTAACCCTAGGCATGGCCTTCAAGGAGGAAATGGAGAGCCTTGCTGAATGTAACTGTTTACAACATAATCTACTAACTTAATAACAGCAGGATGACTGTTAACAAGCAACAGAGTACATTATAAAAAAAACCATCAATTTATAAGTCATTAGGACCGCACCGAACTCATACATCACCTTTTTTCGGCGGCACCGAACTCATACATGCGAAAAAGGTGCGGGTAATCTTCGCACCGAACTCACCTATTGCCACCAAATCAATATTGAAATTCCACAGAAAGATTCCAAAACATCTATTAATTTATCCGTGTGTTTTGAGAACTGAGAAGAATTCGTGGTGTTGGTTGTGAAGATGGGGCGGGAGTGTTTGACGTTGCCGAGATATATGATTGTAAAGAGTATTTTTATGATATAATCTCAATATATTGGTACCCCTCATAAAAAAATAGGTAATAATGTGTACGAAAAAAAACTATCTCTATTCATTTAATTAATTATAACTGATCTTTAACAGATAAAGTTAGTATTAAACTTGAAAAGTTATCTGATGTGTAAAAACTTGAAACACCAGATGTTGCATCTCACCTGTTGCAGTGTGAATGTGGTTCTGTTTCTTCTCTGTTTTCTTCGCACGAATGAATCATCATGGATGGCTGGATGGTAGGAGTAGCTCGTGTCTGTGAAAAAACAATTTAATCACAATTTCATGAGGAACTATGTATTTCTCATTTGTTTCATGATATGGCTGGCATCAATACATATTTAACATACACGATCTATTGAGACATTAATTAACTACTTAGTCTTAGTGGATCAAACTGATCAGGAGACACGGGGGAGGATTATACAAAGTGTCCAAGTTTTAGGAAATTTCAGAATCCATTCTAGGGAACACTTTAGACTAAATAATTTCAGATCATTCTTAGAAAAATACCGTCGAACGGAGATATGAACAAAATAATAACCCAGTTTTGGATGCAAATAGTTAAAAAAAAAAAAAAAAAAAAAAAAAAAAAATAGGTATTAGGTATTTCCTTGGGAAATTCACTCAATAATCATAATACACAATCACATGAGATTTGACTTCTTTTCAACAAGTTCAAGTTTATTTTTCAGATGTAAACTTTTTATTCAAGTGATTTTTTTTCAATTTTTATTTTAGTCTGAGAATGCTCTTGGAGTTGATTGCGAAATCTTCTAAAAAATAAAACTTGGACACCCTGTATATCATATAAATATTTTTTAAAAAATTCTTTAATGATGGACCGGAAAAAAAGAGCCCTGGACCAATATGACCCAAAAAATGTGCAGCTTGATTGAACAAATATGACATGTTTTATCGCGTTAAATTATAGTGATTCATTTACCATCTTAGCTCGAATTTTCACAGCAAAGAGAGTATCAAATATGAAAATTTTAGCTTGTTAGGAAAAAACAGCAACAGCTTGCTGTACACCAATATTGAATCTTTTGGTGTATCAAATAAAAGATAGGTATTATTGGATAAAATATGAAAAAAATGTACTCGAGTTCTATTAACTTATTGGAAGCGATAAAAATAATGAGCTGCATACACATCATTCTCTTGAGCGCCTAATAATATCTGCATGCTTTGGGTGGATCCTTGATTTTTGTTGAGGCAGGATTTCCTCTCGGTTTTCCCTTAATTAATCCTTCCCAAATCCCAGCAGAAAACTTTTTAATACGAGGGAGCGAAATGATTCCTGAACATTAGTGCTGATTAAAAATGTAAAATAATTATGTTTTTATTATTTTATTTTTCAATTTCCGAAAAGCTCTTCATTTATGCGCTTAAATATATTTAAAAACAAAAATGCTACCCTATATAATATTGTGTATAGAAAAATACACAACAAAAGTTTTTTCACGCAAAATTTTAAAAACAAAATTTAATTTCCTTTTTCATAAAAAATCATGTATTTTTAATTCCACGGTGCGGCAAAATAACACAATTCTGATTAAAAATAAAAATTAATACGACGGTGGTTATTATTTTCAGCAAATTTTGTAAAAGGAAATTTGTTTTTGGAATACGCTTAATGAATATTATTTTTGTAATGTATAAGGTAGGCAGGTATATGGTTCACACAACTACACATACATACATAAGGTAGGCAGGTACATGGTTCACACAACTACACACTACACATACATACTCGTGCATCATTCATATTATTTATTATTTTCCTCGTCTGAGCTCTGGTCGTGTATGTTTGTTTTATTCATAACTAGCTAAAGCCCGGCACTTTGTCGCGATTAAGGTTTTTTTCCGTGACTGGCGTCCTATTTGAATCATTATTGGACCAGAAAATCCCGATATCTTGAAAATGGTAATAGATATTGTAATTTTGTTAATTTTATTTCCTAGGTAGTTTGACGGTGGTTTAGGGGGGTCAACTCTCTTGAAAATTTCAATATGTGTTACCGTTTGGGCTGTGGTATTGTAAACAGACAATTCCTAAGAGGACATAGTCAGCCAGACATGCACAGATTTGAGTTTTATAAATAGAGATAGAGATATTATTTTGCGAAAACTCAGCAATGCCACAAGAACAAGGAAGCTAAAATGTCTTCCAATTTGCTGGGGATCTTGATGTGCGATACGAAAGGATTTTTTCAGTTAAAACACAGGACGCAAGAATCTGCGGGCGGGATAACTTTGCTGCTACGAAGTGCCTTTTCAGGACTAATCTGCTGTTTAATATTTTATCAATTGAAATTTTTATAGGTACAAAAATGTGTTTTTCATATCAAATCATAGTACACTTTTAAATATTATGTAAAGCATTTTAAACAATGTTCATTAGCTCTATTCCACTTAAAGCATGCATATTTGTATATTAAGTATGCCTACAAGTACGTGCGTTTTTCTTTGCCAGTAATATGTCCCCTTCAATTTAGTACTTTTGAAATTATAAATATGGATTATACTTTTTTGACACTACGTCTCTTTCACATGTGGGGGAGATTCGAGACGGGAGTTTTACTTTCAATGGCTGGAGTGACGGCCCGAGGCATGGCCCTGTATTTATTTGTCCTAACCCTACTCTACACAATGAGGCATGGCCCTGTATTTATGTTTCCTAACCCTACTCTATACACAATGAGGCATGGCCCTGTATTTATGTTTCCTAACCCTACTCTACACAATGAGGCATGGCCCTGTATTTATGTTTCCTAACCCTACTCTACACAATGAGGCATGGCCCTGTATTTATATTTCCTAACCCTACTCTACACAATGAGGCTCAGGCGCCACCGGGACCACTTACCCACATCCTAGATTGGACAGGAATGAACATCATCACGAGTATTTATGAGTTAATCCGTATATACCTAGAACCTAGGTAAAAGAAGTTACTGCAATACATCCCTTTTTCAAAATTGACCACATTTTTGAATATTATCCTGAATGCAAAAGAGTAATTTTTCACACTGGAATATCAAGATATTTGTCTGGCTTGTCTTCCCTGAGACCTGCCCTCCTGTCTGATCCCGCCACCCCCACAGCACTGAGCTATCAATTAGACACAAGGCATCACCAGTTGACAAGAGCATTTTAATTCAATTGCGAGGAGGCGGAGTAAGTTTTCCTTACTCTCCCTCATGTTTCCCTGCCCCCCTGGGAGTAGCCGCTTCTCACAACATCACCTGATGACCGATTAGATCCAAGGGATGAGAGGTCGAGTCCCCTATGCGGAGAAGTCTAGTTGGACTAGCTAGTGTGTTCTGTTTGAAAATTTGTTTTACAATAGACGTTTTGTTTTACAGCGAACAACGCTCTTGTTTTATATTTTATTTCTCATTATAAGAATATAATTATGTATT
Source organism: Bactericera cockerelli (assembly GCA_024516035.1). Classification (NCBI taxonomy): domain Eukaryota; kingdom Metazoa; phylum Arthropoda; class Insecta; order Hemiptera; family Triozidae; genus Bactericera; species Bactericera cockerelli. Next base: position 25,518,103 of record CM044957.1, on the reverse strand, counting down.
TTTTTAAATATAGAAAATCTTATTGAACGCTAGAGATACCTGACAGTTGTTGACCATGTTTTTTACCTTTGTTGTTTTAATAGGTCACTAAGATTCATAATTTGTATAGAGGCTGAAAGAATATCTTTAAAAGGTTTATTGAAAGAGCACTCTAATTTGATTTTGAAATACTAAATGCGCCCTAGCATCAAATTTATAAGATCGGAAAAAAATTTGACTACTCCTGAATCTTATACAGGGTGTAAATCTCTATATATAAAACAGAAAAAGGGACTACCTACCTATGTTTGTTTGTTTGTTTGTTTGTTTGTTTGTCCGGAGTTGTTTAGCCAAAACGGTAAGAGATAGCGAAAAATGTCTCAGAATTGACCCCCCCAAAACCATTATCGCTTTGTCTAGAAAAATTATAAAAAGTTCAAAAAGGCATTGCTGTCCAGCAGTACGGCCATGCCTTAGTAAATTTGAGATTTAGTCCCGTTGCAAAGCACGGGCAAACGGCTAGTAAATATATATGGACGATAATTCAGGAGCATGTTCCTGAGTACAATTAAGGTGGTATTACTTTCCCATAAAAAATCCCTAAAAAATTTATCTCACCATTTTAGGAGCTTAGTCGAAAAAAATAAAAGTATTATTTTGCTCTAACTCTTGAACTACTTGAAATATTGTGTTGATATTTTGTGTACTTACATATCTCGAAGGGCCTATCAATACCTTCAGGGGTGTCTGTATGAGGATTAAATCCGACCTAAATTGTACCAAGGAATATCCTCCTAAATTATCATCCATACATTTAATACCACCCTGTATAGGAGTGAAAGGTCTATCAGACCGACTTAAAAGTAGCCTTTGCCGTGAAATTGAATAAAAAACTCGAGCATTTATTGAATTAGGCCCGACTCGACTTTCGATTCACATTCAGCCTTTTCCCGACTTTGTCTAACATATCAAATTACATTGAAGAATTGTATCTGTAACGAATTAACTGAAAAGGGAAGGTTTGTATGTGTAACGTCTGTGTGTCCAGCTTCAGTTAATGCAATAATATTATCATTACCTCATTTGGGCACTTGGGTCGGAGAGCTCAATTAGTGTTGATTGCGTTAGATGAGATCATTATACTAATAACTAAAAGTAGTCACTTGGCCTAGCGGTAGCATGCTCGGCTTGCACACCTGGTGACCCGGGTTCAAATCCCGGCGGGGTCCGAATGTTTTCGGCTCTGTACTTTGGATGTCGGGGCCTACCCTAGCCACGTGAGGACAATGGGGGTAGTTGTAGAGTGGACAACGACCAGTGGCGGCATTACGAGATAGATATGGGAATATGACGGTTGGCTGGAGATATGATGCATTAGCATTAGTTCTCGTACTGTCGATGCTACCCACTAAAATTTGTGACATAATAAGACAAATAACTAACTAACACAATGCGGAGAACCTTCAAATAGCTCATCTAGTACGACAGTGGGAAGCTGGTAATTAAATGTGTATCGGTATTCATAGACATTGATGTATCGCTATTTATTTTTGTAGAACGAATTAATTTAAAAATTTGTATGGTAACGGTCGCCCAGATAGCATAGATTGGTGCAAGAACATTTTTCCGTATTATAATTAAATTTGTATTTAATTTTAAATTTTCTCAGCTTTCCTTATTGATGTGGTCTAAACTTCTTTAGGTCAAACATTTCCAATGATTACTTCCTTACAAATTTAGAGCAACAATCCATCCGAAAAAAGTTGCTGCGGTACATACTAGAGAAATTATTTTTTCTGATAAGAAAAATCCATAAAGGAAAAGCTGTTTTGAAAATTATTAAAAGAAAAGCTTTTTGGGAAAGTTTCTAATGAATAAGTTGAGTTAAGAATTAATTAGCTACTAAAACTCATTAAACACTTTCGAATATTTTAAAACAAAGCCAAAAGACAAGAACCTAACACAAAAGTATACCGTTCATGTATAGATATTACCTGAGATGCTTTCTCTCGCACAATACTTTTTCTGGAGACATGGCATTATAGGTGACAATTTGGAAACTGAAGTGACTGAAATGACTTGATATCTTGATACATAAGGTGACGTACTCGTAACTAGAGGTCGGTGGTTCGAGTCCCAAGTTCAGCACAGATTTTTAAAGCTAGTTTCAGGAATAAAATTGTGATGTGAATGATGTGATTACCACTAATGATAAATTTTGGGAAACTGATGATTTATGAAGTAAAACTATCTCGAAGGAAAGATCATAGTTTGCCTCCAAGAAAACTATGATCAAATTGACAAAAACAGATAATAAATAATAAAGGATTTGTAAAGATAGAGTAAAAGATGTTTTTTTTTTTTTTTTTTTTTTTTTTTTTGGTACATGTAGTAGAACATATATTATTGGAATTGGTCGTATGATGATATGGACCCAAGTGAAGAACGAATTATCAAAACTTGGTGGATGAAATCAACCAACAAAATATATTTCCAATGATCATAGGAAATTACGGATTCCAGAAGAGATATATTAACATCATTCACACTCACACAAGTGAACCACATTAATTTTATAAGATCTAATACAATGACTGGTGCTTTCGAATGAATCTGCTTCTCATCTTGTAGTGCTGGAACGGAGGGAGAACTCTCGTGTGAAAATCTCAAGTGAGAAAGCAACTTGTGAAACAGAAGAGACAAGCATGTAATTATTTATCAAAGAACACCCAACACTAAGAGATAAGACGTTCCGTGGTTTCTTACGAACTTTTAATATTTCCTGCAGCATTACCATAAGCTGAGAAAATTTGGTCCATTTTAATTATTTAATAGAGAGTTGTTTTAAACTGTTTTCCTTATTAATTTTCCGTCATCTCAAAACCTCAAACCTTTTCCTTTTGTTTAACGCAGCCAAAGTTTCATGGCTAAATGAAGGCATGGATTTACTCTAACCTTACTGACGCACTTATGTATAATAATTATTATGCATATAAGGTAACCCATACTACCCATACTGTGTGTCTGGTTTATAATACTCGTAGTTTCAAGTTATTGTTATCTGTGGTGGTACTAAAAATTCCTGAGATAATTTTAAATAAAGGTACTCTAAAATCATTTTTTTTTATTATTTTTTTTTAAATTTAATAACCAACTACAATGAAATACTTTAAAATCAATTTTTTTTGTTTTTTTGTTTTTTTTTTAATAATAAGCAACTACAGTTAAATTTCAACTTATTCTAAGTAGCAACTTTGAGTCACTTGACCAGGACGCGTTTGCTTTGATTTGTAGCCTCCTTGTAGTATCGGTTCTTCACGCACAGTTTCAACCACATTTGTTTCAACTCAATGTCCTTGTACCTGTCTAGGTCAAGCTGATCATTGAGCCCATCCATCGTCTGGCAAGATAAGTCTTTCTCCTCAAGAAGTTTCAACAAATACTTCAATTGTTTCAAAGACAGCTGTTTAAAGTCTGTTTTAGTGAAAGCTAAGTCGCTTGTGTTTAGCGCAATGAGCGTGGCCATCATTTGTATGGTTTCTTTGTCTGGGATTGCGAACTGAGGTGCTTTCCGCACGTTTCCAGATAGAATCAGCCAGGCGTCCCAGTCGAAATCCAGGAGCTTCATGTTGGGGAACTGCACCCGTTTTAGATCCTCAAGGAATATTTCCGTGGTTACTGTCTCGTATTTATACTTTTCGACAAACAATTTCAGAAACTGTTCAAACTCTACAACACCGACCATGTCTTCGATCATATAAAACAAAATTGCGCCTTTTTCAGCAAGAATGGGTCTTGCCTTGGGAATACTAATGTTTGGATTAAAATTAGTTAGGTCAAGAAGCAGTCTAGTGTTTGTTGGGTCAGAAATATCCTTGTCTGGGCAGAGGACTGCGTCAGCCATTTCGCCGTCTTTAATACTTGAGGCAATCATATCAGATTCAAAACACAAGTTCGCAGACCAGTCCTTCAAGAGATATGATAAATGTTCTAGTGCCTGTTGCCAAACCTCTTCGATAGGGTCGCTTATAAACATTTCCAGTAGTTTCCTTTCCATGAACTTGGCGTAGGCCTCATGAAGCCAGAAGTCTTGCCAGGAGCGGCAGGAGACCATGCTGCCCAGCCAGCACCTGGCCAGCATGTTGAGCAGATGGCTCAAGGTCATGTCCTCACAGAGCCACAGGAGACACGGGTAGTTCCTGGTGATGGGCTCCCGCATGATCAAAACGTCGCACACTCCCCACACATAGCGTCCCTGAATCTTTTCTAATAGTTGCAGTGCGCGGGGTATCTTGTCTAAATACTCCAGTACGTGCGCCTCAAGCGTTGTCCCTGATTCATACCACACTCTCGTGATGCTGGCAATGTCCCGGTGCTCGAACTGTCCAATGACGAAGGCGATGTGGTGGCTACACACGGGAAGGTTCTGTTCAAACCTGTACGCCGTGAAGTTAGCATTCACTGGCCGCTGTTCCACACATATCCCCGCCATGAGAACTTGGTAGTGCGTCGTGTGTGATGATCTCCCCGGCGTAGGTACACTTCACACTGGGTGCGTCCTGGCAAGGAATGACGCTACGGGCCAAGGAGTAGGAGAATGAGGAGTAGATAAAGAACAGGTCGTCCCGCGGCAGCCACTGCAGGCCGGGTGTCCCCTCCCGCACCGTGTACTTGACCACGAGCTGACAGGTGTCCTCGTCAGGCAGCTGTATCACCAGGCCCTGGCCATACTGGGCGTCATGCTGCGTCAGGTAGTACGGGACGTGCACGGCGCTGTCCTCACAGAGACGCACAGACACGATGTCTAGCTCGTACACGTCAATTTGAACGTACTTTACACTGGAGGATTTCCGTACAACTGTCAACACATTGGATGCCAGTATTGAGCGGTCGCTAATGTTCATGTCCAGAGTGAAGCACATGTGCGTTACTTGCGCCTCGTGCGGCTTCGCATAAGAAAACGAGGTCCCGTTTACAGTTTCCTTGAGTATCCATTCTGGGGTCTCAAGCGACATATTTGACTTCTATTATTTATATTTTATTTTCTTATTTTTGAATTTCAAAAATAGATTTTTTATTTTGCAGCACCTATTTCAAAATGGTTTCTTATTAATGTATTGTATAGTTTTTTTTTTTTTTACTTCTGTAAGAGAAATAATTCTATGGCTAAAGTAGTCAAGTTAACACGATACACAAATGTTTGTATATCATTGTGAGTGTGTCATACGCTGTCCGGTTTTCAAAGTTTAAATTTATAAGTTATCCAATGTAAGTTAAACAACAACAACTTGATGGCTGACGCAAGTCCACCCCTACAGCTGCATCTCCCATCCATCCGTCATTCAATATTGTACGTCGGAATTTTCATTTCTCTTCGGAAACACCTGGGTTGTGGAAAATTAAATAAAACATCAGGCGAGCTGAAAGTAAGACAGAAAGTGAAATTCTATCCCTTGCCAGGGTCCAGGGCTGGGCGGGGGGTGGAGGGGGGGGGGGGCTGAATTAACAGATTATGAGTGTGTCCCAAGGGGCGGCCCATGCTTCTCGTCAATAAGATTATATTATAATTACTAAACCAACCCCTCGCTCCACTCCAGTCCCTGGTTCCTGGTTTTCATGTTATTTCAAAGATTTAACCCCATCTCTACCCGTATGTAATTTATTTAAAGTTCAATGTGACGGCGATGATGTATAGTTCTCTCCAGATATCTTCAGGAGGCTGCCAAAGAAATATCAGCAATATGCTGTGCTTAGTAAGTGGATATTCTTGACAATTCAGAGGAGATGAGTTCCTAAACGGCCAGCCCTAAAATAATAACTAGTTCTTTAACTTGAAAAGACGTTTGAGGACAGTTATGTAATATAGTCATAGTCATCGATAGGTACATTTAGGTATAAGTGAGCTGGATATAAAAGAATAATTTTCTGGTCAAATTTACCTTTCTATAGGTCAAAACAACCTCTTTATAAGAGGGGGAAAAAATACAATCTCTTGAAATTATATCAAGGATTAACCATATATAGTTTCTTCTAGTTAATGTATAATGTGAATTTTCAGGAAAGAGGGTTAATCACCCAGAATTGTTAACTATGTGGGTATTGGGTCACTCTACCTAAACTAAAGTAAAGCTGGCCCTTAGTACAGCAGAGGGTTAAGGATTTTCATCCCTAGTGTTTCTCCTGCCGGGGAAAATGTTCATTTCTAGCAATTCTGCTTTTCTGATTGAATTAGGCACATCTTAATCTCAACAATGATTTCAATTTGCATTACTTTGCCATTTTTGAACAAAATTTCTCCTCGTATTGCATTCTGAAGCTGCACTGGGATACTTTTACACTGAATTAAAAATATAGTTGATTCGATAATTGTACCTTTTGCCATCAAGAATTTTACCACTCGATTCCCGATGGACGATTTGGAACAAATTTACTTGCACAGTAAAACTCCGTATCTAATTTTTCGTCGCAAAAGGTCATGCGCCTAATTGGCTCGTCCTTTGGAATTTAGAAACGAATAATTTATCAGCTTCCTAGGTGTGTTTAGTAAGTCAATCATTCATGTACAGGTTCGTTGAAATGTGAGTAATGATACAATGGTAAGTTTTTATACTATATTATTGAAACAAATATTCCATAACTACCTATAAATTTCGATAAAATTAAAGTTTTTTCTTCTTTGATTATGAATAAAGGAGGCACAAAGTTCATACTTACTATTCAAAGAAGGGAAAAACGGAAATAAATCGAATTTTCGATAAAAGTAAAACTTATGATTAAATACCTCTCTGGTTTTTTAACATTTTTTTATGCAACCAACTGTATTTGATTAAAAACATGCATTGATCCAAGCGACCTCTTGACCTGTGGGATAAACAAGGATTTGGCCATAACTCTTTAACGAAGCAAATTGCCCCACTGCAAATTTAGCTTATATGATAGTCCATGGGACGCTGAACCTACCCTTAAAATATTTGCATCTAGCCATGGGACACGCTGTATAGTGGATTTCACTATTATAATTGTAGTTTCTTATTACTATACCTACTCGTCAGTATTAAGATATTTGATCGCATAATACATATTGTGATGGTGCCCAAAACCACCAAAGGAACTTATGAGTCCTATTTTGAAAGATAATAAAATATGTGTTATATAAGTTAATATAAATAATCATACTGTAATAGAAAATTTCCGTGCCAGGGAATCGAACCACTGACCTAGGGTTATTACTTACAAGGATGAGAGCTGCTGAATGGGTAGTCCAGGGAGGGGATACGGGGGGTAGCTGAGGTTGGGCAGTGGTAACAAAACATTCTGCTACCTGGAAACACAGAATTTGAAAACCAGAGAAATGAGAAAGGTTAAAACCACAGGAATGAGAAAGGTTCGAATCCCAGCTGTATGGACATTTTCCAATAAGTACTTTGGATGTCTCATGTCCACTTGCATCGCGTGAGGAATATACTAGTGTGAACATTTAATAAAAAATTCCAAAAATAAATCATACTGTAAAAATTCAAAAAATTGTAAGCATAAGAAATAAAAACCACTTAAAACAAAATATTTAGGAAAAACAAAAATATTGCTGGGTGGTGGGTGGGATTGAACCCACGAATACTGGAGCGATGCGCGCAGCTATATACCTCTTGCGTCACGCTTCCTTGTGAAAATATCTTTCATTTTCAAAGTATGTAAAATGGGTGTAAAATCAACAAAAAAAGACGATTTTAATGTATTATTTTTTTCGATAACTCTTATGGTTTAGGAGATATTTAATTTTCTATTGTTTCTTGAGATATAACCAAAAAACAAAAGGGCCGATTTTCATGAAATTGTTTCGGGTCCATACTTTTAAAGCTCTGCAGCTACATGCCAAATTTTATCGCTCTTCGATTTACCGTTCTGGAGATATTTTGTATACACACACATACATACGAACGGACCATTAATTTGATAAAATCCAATTTTTTTGGAATCAGAAGAGTCTAATTTGTCTAGAAATGGGGTATCATTTCTGGACAAATTCGACTTTTTTTTGTAATTCCATTACTTTCTTTTCTATAAGATAAGGAAAGTAAAAAGTTACGCATAATTTAGACTTAAGTTCACAGAAATACGAGTAAAACAAAAATAAATTTTGCCCTCATTGAAGTGTAAGATACTTTTTTAACTTTCTATTACCTTTAAGGTATAGAAAGTATTGTTTTTGGTCGGTTTTTCCGAAATTGAGCTGATAATGTTTCTAAGGAAAACAAACATATCCCCTTGTCCCCTGTCTACAGCAGACCCTGGCTGAAGGTCGCGTGTTCAATTTGTCCTGTGACCTCAGTGGTCAGGATAACTGGACGCTTTCAATTATCTTGTCATTTAAATGTCATTTGTCTTGATTCAATTAATTTACATCATTACGTCACTCGCCGAGTGTTGTATTTTTCGCAAACATGACACTACAATTCTGCCCACACTGCTCTTTCTCTATTTTCTATCTCCCTCACTGCTCTCTTTTCTAATTTATTATCTTTCTTTCTTCTCTTTTGCTCCAATTCTAGTTCACATAGCCATGAAATTTAATGTAGATATGTATTGTTTGCAAAAAATAAGTTTCTGGATCAGTTTGCAAAAAAATCATCACTAGTGTTAATTATAATGACCTAATATGCACGACCTGATGCTTAGTTATAATTCAGTACCCATATCTGTCTAATTCATTTAGTTAAAGTTCTCTTCTTTGCCCGAAAAAGAAAAAGAAATTCAACTTCTATGATTGAGCTTTCTTTACACCTCACATTATTGTGTCGTAAAATGCATGAGATTGTTTCATATCAACATTGTTCAAAACAAAATACAATTTGAGTTCTTCAGTCTCTCATTGAAATCTGAATGAAATTCACATTCAGTTGTATGCGACTCACTCAAATGCTATTGAGGGGTTGTCAATGCAATGTTCATGCTGAATTACATTCTCCCCTTACATAACAACAAAATAATCAGTCAATTAGAGATATCAACATTTCAACCCCTCGACTCAATGCAGTGACAACTCTCTTGTTATTTTAACATCTTAATACGGCTCGTTGGAAAATACAGGGTTAGTTAAAATTATAGAAATAGACATTTGCAAAGCAACAAAAAATACAATTTATAGACACAATACTTCCTCGTGATTGTTTCACATTGTATACAATTGGCAATTTTGAGATTTTATACTAAATCACTTGTGTCTCCAAAACTTCTTGACCGTTTCTCTTCAAATGTGTTTTACATCCACGAAAAATTCTGTATCGGCAATTTTTTTTTTTTTTTTTTTTTTTTTTTTTTTTTTAAGTGGGGTTTAACGTCGCTTTCAACTGCCATGGTCATATCACGACGGGGGTTTTACCCTCCATTCGCAGGAAACTCACAAACCTGCTACTCACATTGACCTCACCCAGCCTGAGTGGGGCCGGGAAAAGCCAGCGTCACGAGAATTAGAATTTGAATGGTCACCCATCCAAGTCTTAACCTCGCTGGATGTCGCTTAACTTCGGTGTTCTGAAGGGAACCGGTGTATTCAACATGCCATCGACGCTGGCTTATCGGCAATTTGAATAAGACCTTATATTTGAACTTTTTGTCAAAAATTTTGGATTTTCTTAAATATTAGAGCTCAATCATAATTTATTTTATTAAAAAATAATTACAAATAGCCTATGTAAAACACTAATACGCATTTCATCAAAATCGGGTGTGTGTTCACGAGTGTGTACTCAGCTCACTTACGAAGGTCTAAGCTTATCAGGATAGTTTGTATCCTCTGTTGTCATAATTATATTCCATGAACATTTTTCTTACCCTGTTTAGTGTTGCTTAGTACTTTTTGATCACTTATTTGTTTGATGTGAAGTGTTGGTTCAATTATGCGTTTGATTGATTTTGTGTAATGTTTTGTTTGTTACTCCTTCAAAGGTTTTGTAAGCTTATTTAACAGTGTTATTAGAAGAGGTGTTATTAGCTTTCTAGTTGATAATCACTTACTGTACACAACCCTGCTTCCATGTCTTGAGATTAAAAATTACATATGAATACTTTACCGAACTTGTTTTTAGGTCAAGTGGATTTCGGGACCTCACTGTTGTCTACTTTTTACATGTATTTATTTTCGTAGATTTTTAGATTAAGTTCAATTGGAGATATCGAAAAAAGTATGGGAATCGATCCACCTTAATGTATAGGTAAAACGCCAAAACCAATCAAAACAAATTTAAAAAGTCCTTGCTGGAGCTCCCTATGGTGAAATTAAAAAGTAATATTTTTTTCGGAGCGTAAGTATATCTCGAGAACGGTAAATAATTTTATAATTTACTCCATTCAAAGTTTTCACAAAAATGTATCGTTCTTGAGATAATTATATTCGAAAATACAAAATTTGTACCTCCTTTTACACCCCTTAACTCCATTTCCTCTTATCCTAGACATCAGGGCTTTTAGTATGTTTACAACCTCACCCTCCTTGACAAGTATTCGAAGGAATTGGCTGCGTCGCCTCTAAGACAGGCTACGCCGCTACAACATTAACTTTAAGACTTGGTGGATAAACGGAGTCGTAAAGTAATGATTAGTCCACTGACTTTTTACCGTATCTCTAAAACAATATAACATTTACAAAGCTCACAATTGTATGGAGTGCTGGGAGTCATCTAGTTGTTAATAAAGTTATCACCCAAGATCATACATACAATCATCTCTGTCAAAATTTCGAAATTGTTAGTGAAACCCGCCCGCATGTTCCTAGCGAGGCTTTCATTAACATCCAGTCACTTAATTAATGAAATTATCTGTACGCTTTTTTACTGTTTAATTATTAAGAGATCCCTTCATGTTAATATAATCGTTACCGTATTCGTTTTATCCTGCCTTAATGAAATTAACGCGACGTAGTTCTATGAGCACACATGCAGTTAGCTGTTCTTAAGTGGAAGTGTTTGCCTGCCGCTTTTGCTTCTTGATATTCAAAGTTAGAGCTTTTTCATTTTTATATTATTCTGAGTATATAATGAAATGCAAGGTCCTTGTGGAACAATACAGCAAACCCCATGTATGGAACGGTGCGGTCTTGTGTTTCGGTATTTCATACGAACTTTCCTTTCTGATCCGAACTGCATCTGATTGTCTGTTATCAATTCACATCTAGAAATCTCCGCTTGAAAAAGCAGGATGGATGATTTGCAAATCTGAGCTTGCGCATTTGACGCATTGAATAATTGAAACCATATCAAGTGATTCAGTGTAATTGTATTTGCGTCCAGCGTAGATTTAATTCGTGTAGGTGTACCGTCGACTAACACAACATCCTTTGCCCACTGTTCCTAATTATCTCTCATTCATTCGCTGTCTGATCTACATACACTGACCTGACTCTTGCTAGAGACAACGGGATCGACAGCACTGGAAAAGCCCTCTTATTTTAGGTTTGGTTGGATAGATGCATTTTCAAATGGTTTACCCATAAGTTGAATTATATTATAATGTTTTACCCGGAACAGCACAAAGAATGCGAACATATTTGCATGTTTGTGATTTTTGATTGGTTGAAGATAAAGAAAATATACCAAGGTTATTTCAAAGATGCAAAACTGAGTGAAATTTCTGTATTCAGCTGTGTTTTGCTGGTTTTCCCTGATTGATTCTTACTCATCTCATTTCAAAAGTAGCTTTTCAAATTGATATAATAACAAATAGGAATTATTGAAGCAATGTGAATTAAATTCTGTGAGATTATGACGCAATCACTTCTTTTATGACTTGTATTATTATTATTTTACCTACCTACTCTACAGAAGTGTTATCTACAGGTTTTGAAAAACCCAGTTTTAAAACAATTTCGAGGATCTGGTTTTGTAGTTCTAGAGTTATTGAGATTAAGTGTTTAAAAGTATTAATTATTTGTTTGTGTATGAAATTGAATCTGAATGTCTGTCAGATCCACTAACAACGGGCATAATGAATTCATACACTTTATCTAAATTAATTTCATTAGAGTTGAAATCCCCAATGTTGATGTTTTGCGATAACAATGTGATGGCGTTGGTTGGAGGGAAAGGGGGGGGGGCATAATCACATCCTGGGAACTCAGGGGGACTAGGGGGGACATTAATTGCATTAAGCCGCTCTAATTTAGTTGAATATGTCATAGGCTCATTATATTATATTCAGCATTTGTGCACTATCCTTCTGTCCCTTGATACATACTGTCGCCTCTTCATACTGTGTGTCGAGTCCTCCTATGATTTGCATAAAGGTGTGTTTATTTGTTTACCGATCCTGTCCCTGATACTATTTTCTTTGATTAATCGCATTAAGGCAAATTCATTGCATTAAATTAAGGCCGAATTGATCTCCGCTTGAATCTGGTTTTTGGCTCAAAACCACCAGAGCCTCTAGAATAACTAATAATAACAGCGATTGATTTCTATTCAAGGTCGGCCTTGATAATTTATTTTACACAGGTGAAAACTGAAAACTAAATCCGCCCTTACTCTATTTCAGCCCCACCTGAAAACTATTTTTCACCCTTAATGTCCTAAACTGAAAATTCTTCTGTGTCAGCTACAGAGCGACTTCAACTATAAAGTTGTATCATCAGTTTTATTTCACACAGAACTTCAGTCGCCTGTTACCTCATCCATCGCATCGTACGGAACCAGAAATCCATCTTATTGGCGACGTCTCTCGGTAGAGGAAATCCGTCCAGATTCTCATGGGTCCTTTAATTTTGTACCATAGGAATTCTACTGTCACATTTTAAAACATATTCTTGCAATTGTTGTTTGTCTTTACATTTCGCTGTTCTGCTTCAGTTCAACTACCATTGCTTTTTTGTACACTGATGATTCTTTATGAATTACTGTCTCACATGTTCAATTTTTGGTGAGTTTTCTATGTCTCCTACATTTGGAGTGAGAATGTACTCTTGGTTGTTTCTTACTATTATTTTCCCGTTCTCTGTGGTTCCTCTTGCTGGTTTCATCTTTCACACATGCCACCACTTGTTTTTCTTGCCGTGCCTTGTGACTCCTGTGAGCATGGCAAGTATTGATGGCATCTGGTTCACGCCTTTGTGAATGTTGAATTAGTTCTTCATGTTTCATTTTGATTTTGTTGGTACTTTTATTGGTGTGCCGTTTACTTCGCATGCAAGTTTTAGTATCGCATTTACGTTTGTTGGATTTATGTCTGCTTTCATTTCTCTTCCAAACCATCTGTAGTTGGGGGCTTCCACTGATTGCTCGATCATTTTTTGTATAGTAACCCGATATTTCAATTCCTTTGCATACAGCTGTAGGTGCTCTATTTTCTTTGTTGGTCTCGTCGTTTGTGTCTTTGTTTTTCATCAAACATTTCCCTCCAATTTGTATCCAGTTAGATTTAGCTTGATTATGTTGTAGTTGACAAATTTTGTTTTCAACTGAGACATTAGCTGTTTTACTTTTATTCCTTGTTTCTGTGGACAAATCTTTGGTTGATACTCTATTTACTTTGATTTGATTGTCTAGAAATGATACTGCCTTCTTTTTACTTTTTCCTCTTCTGTCATCCACCTTCTGAATGTATCGAGATATTGGGGTGCAATGTCCATGAGGACAAATTAGAAAGAGGATTTTCTCTTTCTGCTGAGGAGTGGTGACCATTGTCCGTCCCCCACTTCTCATGGTCTGCAATTGAATAAAAAAACTCCTTGATTATAGATCTATACCGTATCTAATGAGCTTTTTACTTGTAATATCATTATTGTGATTCAGGATTTTTTTTTAGATTTTTTAGAAATAAAAATTCTAAAAAAATTTAGAAATAAGATTTCTTACTGTGCAAAATTTGAATTTAGCAACAACAAAAAACCAACATCAACAAAGAATCTAATTTTTTGTACTTAACCAACGACTGATGTCGATTTTGTTGTCAAGTTATTTTATTTCTACTGTCGTTAGGTCATGGTGGTGTTTCATATTTTTTTCAACATCAAAGGGCGTATGGAACAAAATATTTTTAGTAAATTGGAAGTTTTTTACATCGAAAGTTGAATTTTGAATATTTTATGACGTCTCCCTAACTAAATCTGCTGTAAATTTATTATTCAGTTTTTTTTCTGTGCTCCATATATTTTTGTTGTTTACTGCCAATTTTTTCCCCTGTATGGATGTTGTATACATAAATGCATTTTCTAGAAACAAGGTAGGTATTCATGAAATCGATTTCCAAAGAATAGCTATTGTTTTTTTGCTAGGAATTTCGTCTAGTATCTAAAATGATTTGAACTGTATATGAGTAGTAGTGGCACAATAATTGGAATAAACGAACTTTTCTGTAGCTTTATAAATATTCACTTGATTGATTTGGACTTGTTTACAGCCCTAGTTTCTTGAGCAAATATATTATGATAGAATTAATTAATACTGTTCAGTACATCAAAATCTAGAACCAGGTGACGATGAGAGCATCTAAAACCAAGCACAGGAATTTTGGTAACTATTCGCTGCTCTCTACTAATTCAAATTTAGTTACAGTAAAAATTTAAAATTGCAACTGAGGTAACTATTCAGCTGAGGCTTCAGTGTGACCTAGTCCTCACTGGCCAACATAACATAGGTGGTTACAAAGATGCGAGATTAGCCGAGTTATAGTTATGTTTAACTATTATTCAAAGTCTCTTTAGCATTTAGCTCATTAGAGACCATTCGCTGAAAACTCACAAACCAGCAAACCACAATTAACCTCACCTAGCCTGGATTGGGCCGGGAGAGCCCAGCATCACGAGGGTTTCTTGTTTCTAATTTATTCCAAATGATTATTTACCTTTCTCTTGTTTTTCCTTCAGAATACAATTACCTAAATAGCTCATCCCTAGTCTACTGCTTGGTTAGTGCTTTTCACAGGAATATTGAAATCGAGATCCTTAATCCTGCGTTACGATATTTTTAATTCTTATTTCCTGGAGTTACGATGATTGTTCCTGGAATAATTTACATGTGAGTGTAATTAGTGAAAATCATTATAAGTTAGTTTTATTTTATTCAAAATAATTGTTATCTTCTGAAAGTGTTATCTACTACCTTAAACTGGGAGAAACTTTTATTTCAAACATTTTTAAGTAAAAAATTTAAATTACTACCGATGAAAAAATGGAAAGTGGTCAGTTTTTAAGTGGGTTAGTGTAGTAAAACATACGATACATGCAGTGCAACATAATTATGATAAAAGTATCATTCGTTAGTAACTATAGCCAAAGAAATAGCCATAGTTTCAACAGGCCAAAACTACTGTTTTGGACGATATCAAACACCTCGGCCGAGGTGTAAAAAACGCCTAAACAAAAAAAGAGACAGCCCGGCAGAGTTTAAGGTTACGGAAAACATAGTTCCCATGCATTTCATGTACTTTCAGCCAGCGAAAAGTGCAACATGAATTTCAAAAATTGCGATATTTATTGCATTATGAGTTCGATAACCTAATGTAGTTTGATTGCTTGAGTTTGTTGACTTTACATAGGTTTGTTTAAACATCACTGAAATGCTTTTTTTTTTTAATTATGTACCATCTTTAGCCACTTTAGCCTGGATAAATATTATATAGTCTGTAATTAGCCAATATTG
>CM044957.1:25403308-25485055 GCA_024516035.1 Bactericera cockerelli | reverse complement strand
CCTTAGCACCGGCCGCGCCTGGTCTGGATTATCTTTGTTACAATCCTGTTCTATAATTGGGCCTTAAGCCGTACATACTACTTGTTATCTTAGTAGCTCGCGCTATAGGGCAGTGGACTGGAGGTCGCTGGTTCGAGTTCCTCACATGGGCACGAATTATTTCAGTAAATGTGGTTTGGATTTCTGTATGGCACAGGTACACCTCTTCCCAAGTAGCGTTTTTCATTTTCTATCCGTATTGTATAATAACATATTATATCACCAACTACCTATAGAAAATATGATATCTGTTCTGTTGTGATGATGTTCATACTTCTATTTAGAGCGCATTAATTTAGTTTAGCTTTTAAAAGTAGGTATGTAGTAGGCCACTTTCTACTGAGAAAATCTTTGTCGGTTGTTAAATAATCATATTTATTAATACTTTCGATTCAAATAAAAACCAAAGCTCTTATGAAAATCAAATTACAAGAGGGCAGGTTTGAGTTTTCAGTTATATTGTGAAATCACTGTGTTGATTCGCAAATCACTCCAGATTCCTAGCCTTTAAACATATCAGCAATACACATTTATAATTATGTTCATAGCCAGGGTCGATGGCATGTTGAATACACCGGTTCCCTTCAGAACACCGAAGTTAAGCGACATCCAGCGAGGTTAAGACTTGGATGGGTGACCATTCAAATTCTAATTCTCGTGACGCTGGCTTTTCCCGGCCCCACTCAGGCTGGGTGAGGTCAATGTGAGTAGCAGGTTTGTGAGTTTCCTGCGAATGGAGGGTAAAACCCCCGTCGTGATATGACCATGGCAGTTGAAAGCGACGTTAAACCCCAATTTAAAAAAAAAATTATGTTCATGGCATGAGACGGAGGATAGATGAAAAGGATTTTATAATATTTTAAAAACATTATAATACTTGCCGTTTACTTGTACTTCGCCACAGAACCTAATTTCAATTCATTCAAGTCCTAGCTCCAGCTGTAACGGTTAGATCCAGCTATACCTCTTTGTTATTTGAAAGATTTTCTCAGATAGTGGTGAGCTTAATTTACAAGCGAGGAGAGCTGCTTCCAAAAAGCAGCTTACAATTTTATTTATGAATAGTCACTTTGTTTAATATTTTTTAAATTGCAATAAATACCAAAGAAAATTATTCTATTCATTTTTGTCACAGATTTTTCTTTTTCATTTACTACTTAATGAAAAGTTAGATTTTAGTAATCCGAACTTATGAGAGAGAGAGAGTGTGTGTGTGTGAGAGAGAGAGAGAGAGAGAGAGAGAGAGAGAGAGAGAGAGAGAGAGAGAGAGAGAGAGAGAGAGAGAGAGAGGAGAGAGAGGAGAGAGAGAGAGAGAGAGAGGAGAGAGGAGGAGAGAGAGAGAGAGAGAGAGAGAGAGAGAGAGAGAGAGAGAGAGGAGAGAGAGATAATTATTTAGTCAGTCTCACAATTATCGTATTTGTATCTTCAAGTGAGACTTCTCTTTGTAATAATACCCTGTTCTTCTAATATTTTAGGTTGGGCCATTAAAGACCATAAAAAGTTAAATAAAATAATAATAAATAAATAAATCCGAAAACATCTGAATTTTCTTTATGTACAAATATTTCAGCTCACTAACAGAGTTTTATGTAAGTAAAAGTTGAATCCAAGAACTGGTTAGAAGAATTCACAATAAGTAAAAGGTTTGATGTTATGATTGTAAGTAAGAAAGCAGGGGAAGCTAACACTGGATTGTCTTGCCTCACGCATGCGTAGCCCAAAAGGGGAAACAAGCGAAATAACTTTAATCAAGCCAGTGGCTCACGATGAAATAATGAAAAAGAAATGATAACCTAAACCACATTATCATTTTTTGGGGGTAAAATTGTATAACCAAGGGTGTCCCAGTAGCTCAGTGGTCAAGACGTCCGATTGGTAATCCGGAGGTCAAGGGTTCGAAGCCCAGACGGGACATGAAAAGTCATCCTCCCATTTGGGATTTTGACCACATAATAATATACGTCTTAGGCTTACTGCTGAAATAATGGGACCCATTACTCCTAAATCGGGCAGTCCTAACAGCCGACCTCCGTGGCTCAGTTGTTAAGAGCATTGGCTAATGACCCGGAGGTTGCGGGTTCGAATCCCGGCCGGAGCGGAAAATTCTGACCGAGTTTCTCCGTTTCCGAAATGGCATGGGTGTAAAGGTAAAGTGCCCTGAAGCGGTTCCGGGGCACAGTTAAAATTAAGTCTTAATCGGGCAGTATAAATAAGGCGATATTATTATTATTAGTATAACCTGGGTACGGTGGAAATTGAATCTTCGCTACGACCAAGTTTCATTATTTCAAACACCAGATCTGCCAGGGGCGGTGGCGTCGATGGTATCAGGGATCAGTGAGGAAGGGGAGGGGGTGACAGGAAGGGAGTGGGGCAGTAGCAGTAGGTAAGAAAGTGAGAGTGGAGGTATAATTGAGAACTTAGTGATGAGTGGAGGCGAGGAAAAGAGATAGAAATACAAATAGTCTGATTAATAAGTGACTTAAGAGATTCTGTAGAGTGGGTGAGAGGCCACGCAGCCTTCTAATTCTAATTCCTTCGGATATTAGTTCAGAAGGGTGAGATAGTAAACATACTAAAACTCCTAAAGTCTAGGATGAGAGGAAACGATGTTAGGGGGGGGGGGGGGGGGGGTGAAAGTGTTTCAGAGGAGGTAGAGGTCCCATTTTTGGATGTTCACTTATATTTCAAGAACGCTACATTTTTATAAAAGCTTTGCATATAGCTTTGGGACAGTTTTTATTCTATGCTACTTTGAAAAAATCCTTTCAGAATGTAGTCGGAAAAACTTGGACACCCTGTATATGAAAAGAGTAGAGAGAGATAGATAGAGTGGAAAACAGTGTATATTATGAGAGTAGAGGGAGAGATAGAGTGGAAATGAAAGAGGCTTAAAAAAATTGGAGGTTGGGAGAGAAAACAGAGAAATGATTTGTCACACATCTGTAAGATAGGTTTAGCATGGGAAGAAGAGACAGCAAAGAGAGAGAGAGAACACGAAAGAGGCATAAATATGAAAAGGAGGGAGTAAGGGAGAGATGGAGGGGGTGAGTGAGAAAGAGGAAAAATAGTAAGGGGGGGGGGAGAGAGAAAATTGTCACACGCCTGTAAGAAAGGTTTCACGATGAGAGAGAGAGAGAGAGAGAGAGAGGAAGGTAATTCAAGGGAGTGAGAGAGAGAGAGAAGGGTGGGGATGGGGGGGGGGTGTTGATTACAGGACGCCCGAGTAGGAAGAGACAAAGAGAATTGCTGATGGGAAATCAAATGAAGTAATATGGAAACCATAACATCACACACAACAGGATGAGACGTCGTCACTTTCAAACCCAGGGATCCCGCCCGGAGTATTGGATAATGAATAATAAATTACATCTTAGCTTGATTCACTCTTCAGGGAGTCTCTGCTGGATTCAACCACCACTAACTATACTTTGCAGGAGAACTTTACTTACCTCCCTATTTATGAACATACAGCAGTGTCTTTCATTACAAATAGGTACATGGTATCTAATAGTGCTTTGTTTAGACTATTTTAGACTGTCAGCATAAGACAGGTACTCCCATTATGCCAATAGTCTAATAAAGCAACTCTTTATTTATTTCAACAATATAATGTTTAATATTTCCAACCCACATTCTGAGTTAAAAAATGAAGAACTTGAGCGTTCTCTGCTTCAAACCTCTTTTCTTCCTAATAATGTCAATTGGTGATACACGAGAAAGTAAAATGAAGAACTTGAACTCGAGGATTTTTAAACTCGACACTAGCGTTATTTGTTGGACGACATCTTTCATAGAGGAAAACATGACTAACGCAAGTATAAACTTCCATATATTTTCTTCTGAAATTAGCAAAAATAATCATCATTATGAGGCAACCAATTCAATTGTGGTCATCTACACTGAGCCTCCCTGTGCTAATGAACAGAATATTTTGTCTTGGGAAATTCTCGCAGGATTTCAATGATATTAGTCATCCTAAATAAAATCATGATATATACAGAATTTTAGTTTCTAGTCTTATTCATGAGTATAGGATCCAAGAAGAATAGAGTACTGAAGAGTGGAGCTTTCACTCATCAAGCAAATTATCTTGTGTTAATAATTTAGTTCAATTTGAGACAAAAGCTTTCGTGTACTCCCTTTGCTTTATTACCCCCCCCCCCCCCCCTGCCCTCCTGACGTCACACTACACTTGGAAAGCTGTAAGCAAGGCTTGGATGATTTTTATTAATTTTCAACCGAGTAATATTGTATCAACAATTTGCAAGGAGAGGAGAGGGGGGGAGGAAGAGAGATGGAGCTGTTTGATGACATAATGGAAGAGATCTCTTGAAGAGCTGATAACAAAGTAAAGAGCGTGAGATAAGGAATATTCAGGATGAAGGATACGCCTGGGAGGTAAGGATTAGGGGGGGGGGGGATAAGGATATATGTCTAGGAGGTAAAGATTAAGATGGAGGGGGATGAAGGATATAAATGTCTGGGAGGTAAAAATTAAGATGAAGGGAGGGTAAGGATATATGTCTGGGAGGTAAGGATTAAGATGGAGGGAGGATATATATTATGTCTGGGAGGTAAGGATTAAGATGGAGGAGGGGGGGGGGGTGAAAGGAAGAGAGGAAACAGGTGAGAGCTAGCTTCTAGTTATTCTTTCCTACGAGCCCCTGCATGCAAGAGAAACATATACATACATAGATTTAGGTAATTACAAACATTGACACAGTCGTGTATTTCACAATTCTTCAAAATAGCATGGAATCAAAGTTTTCTCAGTTGAGCATGCGCATGAAGCATCGGTGACATATTCTTAGTGTACATTTATTATTATCTGACCTGGTTGCAGGGTTTTCCGTGAAACCCTTACAAATAACACTGCCACCTAATAAGATCTATTGTAACCAGTTGAATCTATTTTGTTTTAACGTCCTGATTTGACACATTCGTACATAGTCATGACAGGGGTTTTACCCTCCATTCGCTTGAAATCGCACCAGCTACCCACATTCACCTCACCCAGACTGGGTAGGGCTGGAATACCAGCCTCACGTGCTTGGAGAAAACAGAATTTTCTTTGAAAAGTCTGCCCCTACCGGGAATCGAACTCGGGATTTCTGGATTACGAGCGGTAGTCACAACCGTTACGCCACGGAGGCTGGCTACAGTTGCGCACTGTGCATACTGAACTGAGCATGTAAACGGTGATATTTTTATTCAATTTGTTTGCGCAAGCCAGTTTGTTCAAATGGCTTGAGCGTGTAAACCCAGCTTAACGCGCTAGTCTGGTAATCCAAGTAGCGTAGGGATCCGTTGATTCGAATCCCGACCAGTGCATGAATTTTTCCTCATTTATTTGAGTTTGTGACCACATAAAAATAAGACTCTGAGGGTTAGGAGGTAGAAAATGCTTTGAGCATTAACCTCACCTGGTGCATGGTTACCTTCCACTAAATCACTAAAAAGTATTATTATTATTATTGGAGTAACTGAGATCAGTTTTGGAAGGTACTAATAATAAATGGACTTACTTGTATTGTCCTAATTTCGTTATAATGTATTATTATGTGGTCACATTTTGAAATAAGAATAAAATGCATTCATTTTGTGAGCTCTGAGAAATCAAACGGCTCCTAAAGCTATGCGCTACCTGGATTACTAGACTCGCAGCTTAATCTCTCGACCATTGGAGGGAGTGAAGCCAACAGAGAACACAACAATGCAGGGATAGGCACAGAAGAAGTCCACACATAATGTAGGAATGTTTCTGGCTCACTGGAATGGTGCAAGTTGATAGGCAGGTATTGGCAGGTAGGCTGTGGTCACAGAAGATCTTTCATGAGGATGTTTTTCCGGACAGCATTGTTGTAGCCTTCCTTGAAATGAAACCAGATGTCACTCTTCACGATATCATCGGTTCTCACTGAAATCAATTAGTTAAATAAATGGAATATAATACCACTTTTTAGGTTTTAAAACAAATAACACTAACTTTGAGCTTATTATCCTAAAAATTTAATCGGATTTTCCGATTGAAAGTGGGTAAGGATTGGTTAGTTTTTGAAATACTGACTCACCCAGACTGACTGTGGTTGGAATTCTAGCACTATTGCCATGTTTACGTCGAATTCGGAAAATTGCTAAACAACAGTTATTTTAGGAGAAATGTTGTATTCAACGTGCGGTTTCAAGAAATAAACCAAACCATTTAGATGACATACCAAATGTGTCATTGTCGATTAAAAAAAAAATTAAAAAACACAGTTCATGACATTTGAACAAGACGAGCCAGTATCTAGAGAGAGAAGAAAAGAGTTAGTATAATGAGGAAAAGTAAATAAGCTGCAATATTCAGGAGGGACTAATGACTGATGTAACCTGTGTAAACACATTACTGCGGTAATAAGAAAAGCCGCTTCAGTGGGGGTCAGTGGGTTCTGCTTTCCCTCTGGCCTCATCTCCCGCCTATGTGGTCAGCTTGCTGTTTAGACAAACACACTAGCAGGTAATTCCTGAGAAATGTAAGTATTCCCGGATTCCTTTTATTTTCAATACAATCATTCGTTGCCTGAGAGGTTTACATAGAAGATAGCATGTTGTGATGATAGCTGACGGAATTGGATTAATGGATGATTTTCTTTGCGAATTTATCAAGAGTAAGTCGTTTGTCTGACCAGAAGTTAGATATCTTTAGCATGTCAAGCAAACAACGCTGGATAACGTGTTAATAATTTTAATGAGCCATACAGCTCTACACCACTAGAAACAGCATACATCTGAATTATTTCAATATAGAGGGAAAATTAATTAAAATTTAACAAGAGAAGATGAAGGAGAAGATTATTCAAAGTCTAGAATCAGAGTAAATATAAAATTAATTTTCCAGAAATATGATTTTGAGAAAATACTGCTCAAATAGCTCTGGGTTTGTTTGTTTTGCATAATATGAAATAAGTTGAAGAAGTAAGGAGGGAGTAGGCTGAGGTTAGTTGCTTCATGGAGGTTGCTCCACTGGGAGTTATCACGAGTACTTACTTATGTAGACTAGGATTCAAGTCTAGCCGAGGCCGGGAGCTGTAGTAGTGGTAAATACCTCGCTATAAACAGGGCGTGGATTTATAGTTTAGCCTCAGGGGCTGACAAAACACCGACGGGCCTAGTCCATCCACCCTGTATAAAACAATGGAAACATACCAAACATCCTCGCATCTCACACGATATTATGTCGCCCCGAGACAAACTGGAGTTGAACTCATAATATTAGTTTTATATTGCACAGTGGCAAAACTTACTTTTCAGATTCTGGATGGTGGCATTCTGCACGACTCGTCCAAAGAAGTCTCTCGTCACCTGCAACAACCAGAACATTATGCTCATGAAACTTAGGTGAAATAATTAGGGTACATTAGAGGGAACTTTTTCGTGGCTGGTTCCAACAATTTCGAATCTCTAATTGGTAACGCTAGTTCTACAAGGATTCATCACTTTAGCGCTTGTGCGGGGAATGTGCGCCTATGTGAATGGAAGATTGAGCGAAAACGAGGTTTCACGAAACGTTGTTTTTGTCATTCATTGATAGAACCAGCCATAAATTGTTCATTTAAATTAATTGCCTAATATTGATTATGTGACAGAAAACAATTCATGAAAGCTGATGTTTTCGGATATTATTATAAGATGTTTTTTTATAAGTACGGTTAAATTTATTACCTGTATATAATAAAATATAACATCATTCAATTCAATTGTGAGTCTCTTTTGTGGTCAGTGACTGAAAAATTGAAAAGCACATATATTTTTTCATGAATAAGACATACGTATTTTCCATCCGTCCACTGTAGCGCAAGACCCTCGAAGAAGAAAGATCTGAACTGAAGGAAAATAAAGGAAAAGGAAATGTATAAATAAATAGGAGATCATATTCCTGGTCACTTGACTTGTGAGTTTTATTTTATAACCTAACAAGATACAACACATATTATATAAAAACTCCTTTCAGCCAGTTCCTTTTCGTATAAAAACGTCGTTAGGGATTTTCTTTTCTCTCTTTTTCTCTTCTGTAACATCCGGGACCGCCCCTTTCTCACTCCCCACCACCCTCATACCTATCTTTCTCTCTCTTTAACCCTTTGCACTTTCTACACCCAAGATGAGTGAAAATATTTAGCACTTCTATTTTACAATTTTCTGACATTTTCTGTTCGTATGAATGTGTGAAATTCTTCATTTTGCTCAATGTTTTCAGAGCGGAATTTATTACCTCTCCTCGTATCTGAGGGCAGCCTAGGCTGACAATGACCAGAGGAAAAGCATTGCGACATCATTATTATGACAGGTTATCATGCTTGTGATGCACTCAACCAACCTTACTAAATTTGCCATGCCTAAGACTCAATGTTAGTTCTTTTCATTACTATACTATCGAAGTAGATCAGATGTCAACTTCAAACTGCTACTTTGCAAATTCCTATAAAGATAAAGCATAAAAGTGAAAAAAATTAAATTTCTAGTTTTTTCCAGAGTTTGGTTTTTCTCCTATATTTGTTGACACCTATTGAAATAAAATATATTAGACATTTAAGATTTTGCAGGATTAAATGTTACCTTTTCAAATCAAATTACAAAGCAAATCATCAATATGAAAGAAAGAAATAGTAACTAAACTCCGAGTTAAAATCATTATTCAAATTAAAAAGTATTTCTGAAAACTGAGTTTTGTCAAACTTTAAGGAATGGTAAAGAAATCCAAGAATTGTTTATTTTCTGAGATGGTTCTACAACTGGTTAACCTTCTTTTGTTTCAAAATCTCATTTAGGAAAGCAATTATAATTTTAACTAAAAGCTGTATTTAATGGACTTGATAGCCTTTGCTTGTAGGAAAATATAAACTTTACTTAGTTGCTTTATGTCAGCGAGATCATACAGGGTCCCTTCATAATCTAATACATAGTGTTCAATAAGTTACGCTGTTTGATTTTTAACTCAAAGAATCTGATGAAATAGTACTAAAATATTCTTTCGCTTAAATGCAAAAAGTATTGATATCGCTCAAAAAACTATCGCCAAAAACAGGGCCAAGTTCTACGATTCCTAAACAAAAAGATTCATCCTATAAAAGTAGTGCTACCTTCTCAGTGGCCAAGTTTATCATGTTACAACACCATGTATAAGTCAATAATTGTCAATTCCTATTTATCACTCCTCATTGTGTGTCCTTAATAACACGAAGTCTCCTCTAACTTTACCACTCTTAAGGTGCCAGTTTACTCGAAAATGGCTGTCTAACACAAAGAAATACCAATTAAACCACCACAAGGTGTAAAAGTGGACAAGTTAGAGGAAATTCGGTATCAATTAGGACATACAATGAGGAACTCGGAAATTCGGAAATAATATAAGGGTGAAGTAAGACGGTAGACTTGACCATTGAGAAGATATACAAGTATGTTTTAAAGGCAGATTTTTTTTTTTTTTGATACTTTTTGATACTTTTTTTTGATCCTAATGATACTTTTTTTTATAGGATTTTATTTACCTGGTTTTGAGAACAAAACCTGGTTATCTATCTGCTAGTAAGTGATAAAATCAAATAAGAGATGTTTTTTAGATTTTTCATTGATTTCATAAAATTTGACTAAACTCTTGTATATGATAGGATAATATGTATATATTTATTTAATGATCTTCCTGCAATAGTGAAGATAGGTCGACCAAACCAGCCTGTATATCATGAAGCACACAGTTAAGAACATTAAAACCTTGCTAATAGTTTTCTACAATTGAATTTTTATTGTTTCATTCTTCTTAATGTTTCTTTTCCTCATCTTTCCTATCTAATTTATTTCTTTTTCTTCACTAGATCCATTATCCATTACTTTTATCTACTGCTTCTGTTTTATCTCATTTATTACTAACTCTCCTATTTTATAAAGAACAATAAACGTTCAAGCTTTTACGGGATGTTTCGGCGATATTTATTTCTTAGCTTTCCTTCGGAATTAAAAGCGAAATACATTTAAAACGGCGAAAGTTCGTTACATTTTTGGGATGTGGCGTCAAGTGGCGATTACTTGAGCCGCGAGCTCCCAAGATAGAAAACTAATTCACTGTGGAATTTAAAGGGAAAGCTAAAAAGAAAAGCTCTTGGTTAGCTGGGAAAGTTCTGACAAGATCAGAGTCGAGAGAGAAGTTGCAAACTTCCGTATATTATTTTCAAAACATTTCAAAAACATACAGTGTGAAGATAGTTAAAGAAGAACGATACATAGAGTAAATATGTCAGGGTTTCACAAAGGATTTTATGCGGTCAGTTCCACCACATCATTCCCCCCCTTCGAGAAAAAAATGAGGCAGGGAAGACAAGGGTTTGATTCCCTGTGGTGGAAACTGTGGAGAGAACATGATATGAACAAATTATACATGAAAGATAAAGGTTTTATCTAGAAAATGACACAAAATATATAGATATGATTAATGCTGAAATATTGTACCAATACCTGATTATTTTTTTTGACAAAAATATATCTGAGTAGTATACAGAGATTATGCTAACAAATTTTCTTGTTTGCAATGTTACATAGGTATTTAAGATTTACAAGTTTCCATGATAGGAATAATAAGATTATTCTTGGTGAAGAAAAGCAAAAAAGCTAGGAAAACCAAAGTATGAGGGTTTGAAACTCAAATTTGAATTTGCTACAAGTAAGGACTAAGGTTAAGTGAACATGATGGGTACAATTAAAATAATGCTATACATGATCAGAATGATAAAATTGATTTAAGTTCCTTGTCAATTTAGTATTATGAGAATACTGAGATAAATCTTGCTGAGGAAATATGTAGTTTTAACAATATTATGCAGCAGGAGAAATGAAAAATAATGTAGGTGCTTAAAGAAATTATTTTACACAGTGGTAAAAATGTGGTAAAAACCAAATTTGATTGTTAATATTGTATCCAGGGGTAGATACTAGATACATGAGATATAGAATTTTAACAGATATATGATAATATGAGATTTTAACCATATAAAAGAGAAATTCTTAGGTAATCAGATAATTGTCTTAAAATAAGTACTAAGAAGGTATTCAAAGGTGAATACTGTGAGGCAATATGCATTTTTTACTAAAAATGTAATTGAACCAAATTTTGTAAGTGAACAAAGTAGAATTAATATTTTCTACAAGAGTTTGAGAGAGTTTTCAAATAGGATGGTATACCTACTTGAGATCAATTTAAATTGTTTAGGAAGCTGAATTTAGACCAAAACAATAAAAAAAAATTCTTAATAATTTTCATGTTGGAAAATGACTGTACAAAGATAATACAACTGTTATTTACAAATTATAGCTGTTGATAATTGATTACAATACATAATTATCTAGGTGTGCCGGGGGTCGAACCTGGCGACCTGACCTAGTAACTATGGGACTACTTGGACAAGATGCGCTTGACCTGGGACTTGAACCAGGGGAAAAAGGCTTAGCTGCAGGGTTCAAGTTCGAATTGGCCAATGTGGCAGTGGAAGTAGAGGTATGATTACTGTTCTGAGACAGTGTCTCAGGACTGGCAAGTGGAATCCTAGGTAAACTGATGGACCTAGCGGTAGACAGAGGTCTATGCTGAGATTTCTGTGAATGTGCCAAGTTCTTCCTGGCCTGGGCAGGACATCTCTTGGAAGAATCAAAGTTGGTACGGGGTCTGAATGAAACATTCTTACCAGTGGGCCTAGGAACAACATGCTGTGGAGTGACAGGCATCTGAGTGGGAAAATCATGAGATGTGGAGGGAACAACCAGGTTGCGTTGAGGAGAGATAGGCACTTCAGTCACCGGTGTGGTAGGTACTGATGGTGTCTGAGCTGGTACTGGAACAGAGTTTTGGACAACAAAGCGTTGTACCAGTGAGTCGCTTGATGGAGGTGGATCTGGAGGAGGTACCAGTACTTGGTCTGAGGTGAAAGCTGGCTTCACCCTGTCACGTGACACAACAGCAAGGCGGTTTCCAATCTTGATAGTGAAGGTCTTACTAGTTCTAGCAATGACTAGGTGGGGGCCTGTGTAGGGACGTTGTAAACTTGACTTTACTCCATCCACGCGCAAGTATACATGGGTACACTTTTCAATGCTGGGATTGGTGTATGTCTTCTCATTCACATGCCAAGAAGTTTGCTTGGGGCGGATAGAAGCAAACACTGTGTGAAGTTTTTGCACATAATCACTTGTGCTCATTTCTGAGTGAGGAGGCTCAAAGAACTCACCAGGGAGGCGGAGGCTGGTTCCATATACCAAGTTGGCAGGGCTGGCACCAAGGTCTTCCTTGAAGGCTGTGCGTAGTCCAAGTAGAACTACGGGTAGTTCCAAGGACCAAGAAGTTGTGGAAGCTTGAAGACGGCACATCAGAGCAGCTTTGAGTGTGCGATGAGCTCTCTCAATAAGACCATTGCATTGAGGGTGGTAGGCTGTGGTGTGTTTGAGCTCTATACCCAATAGTGAAGATACTTCTTTGAAAAGGTGAGAAGTGAAATTTCTTCCTTGGTCTGTCACTAAGTATACAGGAGAACCAAAGCGCACAATCCAACCGTTGAAAAACGCTTTTGCAACAGTTTCTGCAGTTTGATCTGAGATTGGGAGTGCTTCCAACCAGCGAGTGTATCTGTCAATGCAAGTTAGTAAATAAATATTACCTTGTGAAGGTGGCAGTGGCCCGACAATGTCAATATGCACATGAGAGAACCTCTCATCTGGAACTAAGTACTGCACAAGAGGGCTCTTTTCATGTCGGTTGACTTTTGAGATCTGGCACTCATGGCACTGGCGTACCCCATGATTTGATACACTTGTTCATTGATGGCCACACAAACTTGTCTGAGATGAGACGGCATGTAGCACGACCACCAGGGTGAGACATGTTATGCAGCTGCTTGAAGAGCGCATAACGTAGATCCTTGGGGACATATGGACGTGTTCTGCCAGTTGAAGTGTCACAGTACAGTTTGACATTGTCAACAGTCATTTGACAAAGGTAGAGGCTGTGTGCTTCTTTGTCCAGTAGTTCCTTGAGCTCAGGATCAGAGTTTTGAGCTTGTAACATTTCAGTAGCAGTTACAGCTTTCTTGATAATTTCTATCCTGGATAGAAAATCAGCTGGAGCATTGTCCTTGCCTTTCACAAATCTGATGTCTGTGGAGAATTGGCTAATGTAAGACAAGTGACGTACCTGTCGAGGAGAACCATTGTCTTTCACTTTGGTGAAGGCATATGTGAGAGGTCGGTGGTCAGTGAAAATGGCAAATTTCCTGCCATCTAGAAGATATGAAAACCTCTGTATGGTGGCGTATATGGCTAGAAGCTCTCGGTCATAAGTAGAGTATTTTTGTTCAGCAGTGTTCAGTTTCCGGGAAAAGAAAGCCAAAGGTTGAGCCTTACCATCGAGACATTGGTGAATGGATCCTCCAATAGCTGTACTGGAAGCATCAGTCATGATACTGATTTCCATGTCTGGATCAGGGAATGCAAGCGTGACCTGAGTGGCAAGCTTCTGTTTGCACTTATCAAATGCTTCCTCCATTGTGGGTGTCCAAGTGAGCTTGGTCTTGGGTGGAGGGTTACCACTGACATGGAGTGGTGCTTGAGTGTCAGCCATGTGGTTGTGAAAGCGGTGGTAGAAGTTTATCATACCCAAAAACCTCTTCATTTCTCCTACGGTCTCCGGCTTGGGATATGACAAGATGGCTGAAACTTTGTCTTGAGAAGGTGAGATACCATCAGCAGAGATGCTGTAGCCCAGGAAATGCACAGATTCCTGTAAGAATACACTCTTACTGACATTGATTGTGAGTCCATACTCAGCTAGTCGAGCAAACAGTTGATCAAGATGAGCAATATGTTCATCCTGAGTTCTTGAGGAGATGAGGAAGTCATCTATGTAGACAAAGACAAAGGGAAGGTCAGCGGTAATTGAATGCAGGAAGCGCTGAAGAGTCTGAGATGCACCGCATAGGCCAAAAGGCATGCGCATGAACTCAAAAAGTCCAAAAGGTGTCACAACAGCAGTTTTGGGAATGTCATCTTCATGCACTGGTATTTGAAGAAAAGCTTTCTTCATGTCAATAGTAGAGAAGATGCGAGAACCATGCAAGCTTGTTGCACAATCTTGAATGTTGGGTATGGGATACCGGTCAGCAACTGTCTGGGCATTGAGATTTCTGTAATCCCCACAGGGTCTCCAATCTCCTGACTTTTTGGGCACCATGTGCAATGGGCTGGCCCAAGGACTCTTGGAGGGTCTACAAATACCTTGTTGAATCATGAACTGAAATTCAGCTTTGGCAGCTTTCAATTTCTCAGGAGGAAGACGGCGAGCTCGAGCAAAACAAGGTTGTCCTTTTGTTTCAATGTGATGAGACACAACAGAATTTTTGATTCCAGGTAGAGAGTTGATCAGTGTCTTGGAAGCAATATTGTGTTTTAATATGAGCTTCTCAACTGATTCATGTAAGCCAGGTTGTACAGCAGTAATACTGCACTGGATTGATGAGATTGATACACCACAAGACTTCTGGTTTGTGAGAGGGTCAATCAAACATGAGTTCTTTAGATCAACATTGAGACCATATTTTAGCAGAAAGTCAGCACCTAGAATAGGACTGGACACATCAGCAATGGTGAAAATGAAGGGAAAGTTCCTTCTGAGGTTCAGGTTGAGAACAAGGAGACGCTCACCATATGTTTTGATACGGGAGTCATTAGCTGCAAACAGTTCAAAGGACTGTACATTGTTACGGTCAGCAGGGCTGGGAGGTAAGAGGCTGATGCAAGCTCCTGTGTCTATTAGGAAACGCAATCCTGTGTTGTGATCAGTTACTTGCAAGCGGGAGGTTTCGTTACCCTTCCCTACAGCCGCTAATCTGTCAGGGAGGGTTAGTAGTTTTCCGACTTCTTGTCTGCCTCAAACTTGCAGGTAGCAGGGGCAGCACAATGACGAGCTTCTGATTTGTATTTGTGATGTATATAGCAGTACCTGTGCTGAGCTGCAGGTGAACGGGTGCGGGACCTTGAGTGGCTGCGGGATGAATGTTCAGATGTGGATCTCCTTAGCAATGTTTCCAGTGATGATGAAAGCTCCTGAACTTTCTTAGACAGCTCATCTAACCGAGTCTCAATAAGAGATGTGTCATGGTTAGAAACTGTGGATATGGTGGAGGTAGGATGACTAACTGCCATAACTTTGTCTGCCACTTCTGCCTGTTGTGCCAGGGGCGTGGTCAAACTCACTGCATGTAATATTTGTTGGGTGTAGGTAGGCAGTTTTTTTAACCAAATACCACGTACAATGGATTCAGGTATCCCTGTGTCAGCAAGGCGCTGAATTTCTCTCAGGATTTGGCTGGGAGTCTTGTCACCCATTTCCATTGTGCCTAGAAGCCTGTTCAATCTTTGTTCTTCTGATTGGCCAAAGCGCATGAGGATGGCTTTCTTGAGAGCAGAATATGTTCTTGTATTTGGGTTACGAACCACATCACTGACTTCTGCCAAGATTTCGGGTTCAAGTTTAGCAGTAAGCTGTACATATCTATCATGATCAGATACAATGCCAGCCAGAGTGAATTGGGATTCCACATTGATAAAATACATGGCTGGGTCTGGCTTGTAAAAGCGAGGGATGCTTACATGAGGCATGGTGATAATGGGAACATTAGGCGTGGCGCCTAAATTTCCTGAAGTTGAGGTTAGATCCTTCCCTGTGGATCCTTTGTTCTTGGTTTCCTCTTCTCCATCACTCATGGTGAAATAGAGGAGTAATGAAAGACACGAAAAACGGACACGGCGTGGGTTTAGAGACCACGAAAACACGGTAACGGCACGGTCTACCCCGGTGGGCAGAGAAAGAGAACGAAACGGAAAAACGAACACGCGGCGCGGTCGACTACCGGTAACGAAGGTAGGTTCGGATAAAACGGCGAATGGTCACCAATCAATTTGGCACCAATCACGTCGGGGTCACCAATTTGGGATGTGGCGTCAAGTGGCGATTACTTGAGCCGCGAGCTCCCAAGATAGAAAACTAATTCACTGTGGAATTTAAAGGGAAAGCTAAAAAGAAAAGCTCTTGGTTAGCTGGGAAAGTTCTGACAAGATCAGAGTCGAGAGAGAAGTTGCAAACTTCCGTATATTATTTTCAAAACATTTCAAAAACATACAGTGTGAAGATAGTTAAAGAAGAACGATACATAGAGTAAATATGTCAGGGTTTCACAAAGGATTTTATGCGGTCAGTTCCACCACACATTGTATACCAGACAATGAAAAGTACATGAAAGGAGACCAAAAAAGATTTGTTTCATTAATAGTGACAAATCTTTGTTTGATTATTAGTCAAGGCTAGGGCTAGCTAGGTAGGTGATTTCTTGGGTGGCAATTTAAAAGTTGAAAACAATTATGAGAAAGCTAAATGATAAAAAAAAAAACATTAATGTAAAGTAAGTCCAGTGCATATCGGCCGGAACGGAGGATATATGTTAGAAAATATCGGCCGGAAGGGAGAAATTAATTTGTTAATAAAATATGGGCCGTATTTGTTTACAAAATATGGTCATCTAGGTAGTGTCTGAATGGCTCCATTTCGCCAGCACCACCAAATTTGAATTGTAATGTTTTTTTACATGGGTAATTTATTACTTTCCTTATCCTATAATAAGGAAAGTGTTGTATCTGTCGAAAATTTGAAATATACATTTTTTCACATTTCTGGACGAATCATAGCTTCAGGATACCAAGAAAGTTGTTTTCAGCCATTGGTCCGTGCGTTCGTCTGTGTGTGTGAACAAGATCTCCCGAGAAGGCTACATCTCTGATAAATTTCTAATATGCTATGCTTACTACTCAGTAAATAAATCAAAAGTAAACAAAGCCTTCAATAACTTCTAAAACTTTAGGAAACAAAAAAGTCTGCTTTAAACTAGGAAAACCAATTGAAATAAATAAAGCAGTCAGAGATGGGCATTTAAATGAAGATAAATAAAGGAAGAACAGAAGAAAGTCCAGGAAAAATGAACTGAGGATAAAGTTCAATTTAAAAAGGGAAAAAACAAAATGAAATATCTCCAGATTTAATATAGGGATCGAGAAAAGAAAAGTTTAGCCCGTATAACGCGTGTAAAGCTCCATAAGTTAAGGTCATAAGATATTACGGTGCGGCTAAAACGGTTAGCAAAGTTCAAGCATATTCCAAATACTACCTCCTCTAGTTTTTTTTAATATTTGGGTCTTAATTCCGCTTTCAACTGGATGGTCATATCACGACGGGGGTGTTGCCCTCCATTCTCAGGAAACTCACAAAGATGCGACTCACATTAAGCTCAGCCAGCCTGGGTTGGGCCGAAATACCAGCATCACGAAGTATTCACCTAACTAGACGTTGCTTAACTTCGGTAATCCTAGGAGAACCGGTACATTCGACGCTGACTAGTTTGACAAAGGCGTGATGATAATTATGTACTCTTTACAATTGACACAATTTACTTTTGATATTAATTATGAATGAAGAAAAATTTAAATACTCTTTAGAATTTTGAGATTTGGAGGAGAAATTAAATAATTTCAGATTTTCTTAAAAAGCCCATTTCATTATTTGACCTTTTTTCCAAAAAGCTAAGAATGCATAGTTATGCAGATGCAATTCACATGATTTTGGTGGCCTTCAGAATTCTGACAACATCAATAGTGTTTTCAAAGATCATTTCTTGCTCAACCTTCAAAATTATTCAAATGAGGAAAATAGGAGGGAGATGCCATGGAACCAACCAGAGAAACACAGAGGATGGGGCCAGTAAAAATTCCAAGGTATAAATATAAAGGATACTTGGAACGAGAAAAAGGAGATAATATTTATTTTAATAACACTCTTTCCACAACAAGGATATCTCTATCCCACTCTGCCTCACCTCCTTCTAACCCATGGGGAAATTGTTTATAAGAAAATAATAACACTTGACAGGATCCAAGTCAGAAGTCACGTAGAGGGGAGTTTAGGGGTTCGAATCTTTCCTGGATTTTCATCTCCTCGCCTTTCAGGCTCTCAAAGAGTTATATTATAGTTTATACATTCACATATCATAATTATAACTGGGATTTTTTTTTTTTTAACTCACTCACTCTACCAAATATACACAAGACTATTTTTAAGGCTTCTAAAGGGTACAATAACCCCCGCGCCGCTCTCTCACCCTGGCCCTGCTATATCAAGGACTTATCACAGAAAGAGAAAGAATACAATTTGTACAATCTGAAAAATGGACATTGGCGCCACAAGGGACTGGGCTGTTGGAAATAGAAAGCTTTACTTCAGGTGATTTATTCCTGGACTTCTTCTGCTTATTGTATTTAAAACCAGGTAGGATACTACTAACTTTTACAGGGAAATTTCCTTTTCAAACATCAGTTGTGAGAATAATGTACAGGTGAAAAAGTTGTTCGGCTCGACTGATTGTTCATTATATTCAACATAGCTACGATTTAAAAATTTTTCCGAAGCAAAATGGATTTACAATTCCTGTAATTCTATTTCTTATAAGTCTTAATTCTTTGCAGGATTCTCTTTAATATTACTTCCGAGTATATCATTATCTATAAATAAACGTCGGATGTGTTCGTTTTTTCCTCATTTTACATAGTTAGTGGTCGTTTAAAAAGACTAGATTTAGTCTTTCGAAATAAAATTCCATGCAGGACTTTCAATTTCTTTTCTTCTTAATTTTATATTATTGCCATAAGGATTCAAGGTCGGGATAGCAACACACACAGAAACAATACACGGATCATTAGTCCTGAGAATGGCGACCAGGATACTGAAGGATTTTGCATAAGAATAAGCGCCAGGACATATCCTGTCCGAAGAGAAAAGTTATCTGGAGCGTTTCCTTTCTGGCGGAAATAATAATGTATTTCTTAAAAGAAAATAAAATTTCACCCTTTTCTTACTTCGTTAACCTCTCAGTCTTTTTCTAGTCTTCAGCATATTTTGGAATAGCTTCCTGCATAACAATGTGTAAATGGTGCCAGAAGTATACATGAATTTTTGTGTTAATATTAGATTTGTTTTTCTGAAAGAAAATTCTAAGCGATGATACTCAGAATTCATTAATTAGTTCAAAAAGTACGTCGAAAATTTTTATTTTCTTGTACCCGATTTTGCACTCGGAAAGAATCGAACCGGAATATCAAACTTACAAGTTTTAGAGATCGTGTCATAACCTGTATGAAGCCCATTGGGGAAAGTATTTGAAATTATTTTTTTTTTTTCAATTTGAAATGAAAGAAAGAAAAATCAGAAAACAACCCCCTCGTTGCAATTTTCCAAAACACACAACTCTGTAGGTAGAACAACAACGCACTCCATGACAATCACTCTGAAATATACATCACAAGCTGACAAAAGAATCTTAAAGAGGAGTGAGAAGGTTCCGGCCATTACAGAACAAAGGAGAGGGAATGGAGACAATTTTCAGTGAAAAATCTCAGCTCCGCATTTGCTGAATTTCAGCCCCTCGAATAATAACAATCTCGAGTGGGGGGCTTGGAGCGAGGTTAGCAATTAGGCAAGCGTAATCTAATGTGGGGCATGTTGCTATTAAAAATTAGTTATGCTGTGAAGGAGGCACGGTAATGATGCGATTATTTCCATGTTCAGCTTTATTTTCTTGGATGTCATGGTGAGAATCCAATTATTTCCTGATACTGACAAAGTGATTTACTCTTTTATTATTTGGTGTAGCAGGAGTCAGGTTACAAAATATCATGCAACTAATAGTTCACTTAATAAACCAAAATTTGCAGGGATTGAAAAATCGGACGCATACGTATTGAGTCCCGGTGGTTTCTTTACTCAGGTAGTTTTTCTGAATTGAGTCCCCTTACCCTAGGGTCGAACTAAGGATTAAGGCCGCTTAATTTTTCTACGTTACAGGTAGATATTCTTGTGTATATAGAAAAACTAAATGGGGTATCATTAATAACTCGGATGAAACGGGAGGCGCCTCATTGAGTCCCGTCTGGATTTGTCCCTTTTTGTCGATGCTTCATTGAGTCCCAAGGTTTGGAACGGTTGAAGTTATCGTACCACTCATTGAGTCCCGTACATAATTAATACCTATTTTTCCTTATACATAAACTTGTACATAGAAGATCATATTATTTGTCAGTCAGTTGGGTCAGTCCTCCTCTAAAAAATTAGAACACTCTTTTCATTTTTTATTAAGAATTCTTGTTTTTATTTTTATTCATAAATGAAAATGAAATTATTGTCTATTGGAATTTGATGCGTAAGTGAATTTTTTGTTAGAGGAATTTTGTAGTTAGATAGGGTTAGGTAAAGTTAACAAGGTGAGATTGCACGATAGATTTCTGACTTCAGTTTGTCGGGTAGGATGGTTGGGTGAGGGGCTTAGGTTAGGTTGAAATTAGCGCAGGCGGTTAGGCCGGGTCGCGCAGTGACCCGGTCTAACCCTGCGCTAATTTCAACCTAACCTAAGCCCCTCACCCAAGCTATCCTAGCTGGCTAACGAAACACAACATTTAGACATAACTGTCCGCGTATTCATTTTTATAAAAATTAACTGTGTTCTTATTTACTTCTTCTTATATACTAACATCAGGTAAAGGGACTCAATGAGTCATATGGTCTGGTAGACCCAAAAATATTAGGGGACTCAATGAGGCATATTATGGTCTGAGGTACCTGCTAAAATTACGGGACTCAATGACATGAAAAAAAGGTCAACGGGACTCAATGAGTGTACGTCCGATGAAACCATTGATGTTGAAGATGACCATTCACTCACATGAAACAAATGTAATTATATTTATGTGACTAGTTGGTTCTCTATCGTCAGTTCGTGAACATTGTAACAATCGAGCATTTCGATGTCAATGCTTGCGAATCATTTTACGCCAGACTAAATGCTTTTATTCCTAATCTTCACCCAAACATCTTCCTATTGATTGATATTCTTTTGGGGTTCCAGTCAGAAACAAAGTGCAAAATGAACCAGATAAATGATGTTAAAAGAAATAAAATTCTTATAAAAAATAAAGAGACGTAGGTAGCTTTTTTGTTGAAAAAATTTGAAGAAGGAAATATTACAAGAATGCAATTTATTACACAAGTTTCAATGATATTCTTGCCTGTATTCTTATAGAATTCTCTTAGGTATGTAGGCCAACGCTCGGAGGGTACAACCCCCCTAAAACCAATAATTTCATCTTTTGATTTATAATTCGAACCACTCAATGCCAAGTTAGGAGTTAGCTGCTGTAGCAATGGACCTACTACTATATCACTACCTAAATGACATTCATGGGAAACTGAACAATCAAAACAAAGATCTAAGGGTGACATGGGCGGTATTGTTTTATGTTTCCAGATATTAACATAGACGAAGGGTTGGATGAATTTCGTTATTAATTAATTGAAGTAATTAAAACAAAGACGAAGAGTGCGCTTCATGTCAGCAGGGATGAGGAAGCAGTACAGGGACCGGCCGAGTGAGACAATGGAGACTGAAAAACCGGGTGGAGGGTGTTCCAGCTAAAGGGAATATGATCTATTAATTTAATACAGATACATGAAAAGAGTAAAAATGCTAATTTGACAAAATAGTTAAACATTTGGTTTTTCAAATAACACAAAATATAATTCTCAAATCAGAATTCTAATAGAAGAACAGGTTTTCATGTATGAAACAACTTGAGAGCAAATATTCTCATCATAAATATGGCTGTAAGACATGGAAATAGGAAACAGTACACATGAGCGTTAAACCAATGTTGCTTCCAACACGTCTTCTGAAGCAGTCTACAAGAACCCTGGTTTTAGCAACTCACATTTGAGCACATGTTACTTTCGGTTGATATAGTTTTGAAGCTGACAACAGTGTAGCGCATATGACAAGTTGGCTCAGTAAAATCCTGCGCGACATGATTTACACATTCATGATAGACCCAGTACATATAAGTATGTATATAAAAACAACGATTGCGACCTGACATATCAAAGCTGAAGTGTGCAAACATAATATTATTATAATAAGGAGATGGGGTCCTTGCAACAAAGGACGAGAGATTGGGAACACAAAACAAAACAACTTGATACCGGGGTGGTCCTTCAGAGCTCGGAACCTCCGCCTAGCTTTCTCACTAACGAAAGCGGAGTAATTAGAGCGTGCGAGCGCTGATAGAGTTTTAAGCAATGTAAACACGGGTGAACTTGTCTCATGTGGAACAATGAGACTTGAGTGGACTGCGATTTATTTGGCAATTGTTTCAATGTTGATACAAGACTCGCTGCCATATTCCGTCTTCGTTATTTTATGTCATATCAGAAAAGTAACGGTCTATAAAAAAAATGTGCTTCATTATTATAAATAGACATATAAATGTCCAAGTAGGTATATTCTGTACATTGAGGCCAGAAATGTTTGGTCCAACCTATTTTATGTTGTCAAGTTCTCAAAATATTGAGAGAAATGTCCATGCATGAAGAGGAATTCAATGCCACGGAAAATGAAAATTTCAAATTCTATGATAAATACAAACTTGTATTTAATTCAAAAGGATGATAATCGTATTCAAGGGGTCGCCTGGGGTTTGAACATGATACCTGCTGTCTACTAGCAGCACTCCTTGGTCTTACGATACATCGTCCACCCAGGTAAAACCACTTGCAAAAATTAGCAATTTATTTAAAGTTCACTTTTACTGGATTGATTTTCTAACAAGTCACATGGGGCGGAATCATGATGTTGCAAAATTACAAAAGATACACCATGTATATTTTAATAGACATGTTTCTCCCCCTCCCGCGAATTTTCCATAAATAAAACCGCTGTTATTTTATTTATTAATCCTCTCGTAGCTTTTATTCTTTATGATAATGCTCTTTCACAAGATTAATCACTTTTTCCTTGGTCTTTTATATTAACAGTTTAGTTTCTATTGCACTTCCTTTCTGTTCATTTCTTCTCTCTGTTTTCTCAGCAGTTTATATGTTTAATGAAAGGCGCGGCTCGTACAACTTGTGATATAATAACACAAACATACGTATATATAATGTATTTTCATGTTATTAAATCACAACTTTAGTGGATAGCTCAGAATTACAAAACTCTTAGAATATTATTTGTCTAGGAAGTGTTACTCCCTGTATAGTATACTTTCGTATTACGTATTGGTTTTCTGATAACTAGTTACTCCCTGTAAAGTATACTTGTATTATGTATTACGTATACGTATTGGTTTTCTGATAACTAGTAACTCCCTGTATACTATACTTGTATTACGTATTGGTTATCTGATAAATATTTAGTTACTCCCTGTATAGTATAGTTGTATTACGTATTGGTTTTCTGATAACTAGTTACTCCCTGTATAGTATACTTGTATTACGTATTGGTTTTCTGATAACTAGTTACTCCCTGTATAGTATACTTGTATTACGTATTGGTTATCTGATAACTAGTTACTCCCTGTATAGTATACTTGTATTACGTATTGGTTATCTGATAACTAGTAACTCCCTGTATAGTATACTTGTATTACGTATTGGTTTTCTGATAACTAGTGACTCCCTGTAAAGTAAACTTGTATTACATATTGGTTTTCTGATAACTAGTTACTCCCTGTAAAGTAAACTTGTATTACATATTGGTTTTCTGATAACTAGTTACTCCCTGTAAAGTAAACTTGTATTACGAATTGGTTTTCTGATAACTTGTTACTCCCTGTATAAGCACACTTGTAATAACATAATGAGCACTTGTAATTAATAACGTGCAAAATAATAATCATGCAGTTCTTTAATATTTGATACGCTTGCCTTCAGTTAAGTTTTCCCATTTTCTAAAGTTTCCATTAATTTCTGGAAAAGCATTGATGAGTTTTAGTACGTAGTGCATAGTTTCATTAGTGTAATTTGTTGAGTACCTACATGCAACATGTGCAGTGTAGAAATATGAAAGCAGGATTTTTGTAGTATGTTAATTTTTATATATTTATAGTAGTACTGTAATTCCAGTGAAAATAACCTTAAAATCAGAATATTGATTTTTCATTTTACTTGATTTTTTGGATCTGAAGTATAGGGGACCCACACCAAGTGGGTGTAAACGAGACAACTTAAAAAGAGCAATATTGTTGAAAGGTCTACTTATTCTAACATTTAAATGCACATGATTTGGACTAGGGAATCGGCGTAAAGGCCTGACCCTGTCAATGTTGAATCGCTCTACTAAAACAAATGTAATTTAAACTGTGAAGTAAGATTATTTTGCTTTCGAGAAAAATTCCTCTTGCTACACCGAGAAGATCTACACTCGTATGAAACCGTGCTCAATGTCGATGCATACGATAGATATAAATAAAAAAGGTGCAGAATTTACTTTCTCTGTTCGCAAGTTGTACTACAAGTTCACTTACCGTGTCCATGATTGGCTTCTTTACGCTCTGCGGCGTCAACCTCTGCAGATGATTTGGCAGAGCTTTCAAAGCTGAAAATAAAAAGACGGAAGAAAAAAAATTTACAGGTAGGAATACTGTGGTGGTGATAATTTAAGACAGCTAATTTTTTCACTAGGTACTACAAGGACTTATATTACAAGAAAAACCGACCTCAGTAGCTTGATCGATAAGGCGGCGGACTTGCAACCTGGAGCTCGGTGGTTTAAGTCCCGGTTTCAGCGTAGATTTAGTAAAGTGAGGTGGAGTAGTTGTGATATCACGAAAGTGATTAACACAAATATGATAACTTTTATTACAAGAAAAAATAACAAGAAGTTCAAAAGGTAGAAGGAGAATATTATGGCTGGAAACTCAAGAGAATGGTATAAGAGGAATTGAAATGATGAGAAACATGATCACCAGTGTTCGATATCGGATATATTACATTACACAAGAAGATTTTTTTTCGCGCGTTTTGACTATAATAAAAAAATGTATTTTTTTGCGTTTTGACTCTTAACTTTCAAACCTGGCGGGGGAAAAAATGGTCTATGGCGAGCCCAGGATTTGTTGGAAACCTCAGCAAAACGACAACAAGACCAGAGCACTCACCCTTGGGCGTGGTAACTTGACTAGACTCTATCTGGGACTCTGTGGTCCCCTGTGATCCGAAGCCAGAGGGCGGCTCAGAGTTCTGGAACAGCCGGGCTTCGAACCTCTTCATCTTGACTAGGGAGATCTCGTGAGCCACCAGCTGCTTGCACGCGTAGCTCAGTTCTGGGAACTTGTAGCTGTTCGAGAGCTTGCACACCATCTCAATGTTGCTGAGAAAAGAAGAAAGGAACTCGTTTTAACTCACTTCAAGCTGGTGGTTCTTTTATTTTCAACCCTATTTCTTCACTTCTGCTGCTACCTCTCCAAGTTAGCAGCAGAAGTGAAGAAATGAGCAGGCGAGTGAGATGCCTATATTTTGTCACGTCTTCTTTCCTGCTCACTTTGTCTCAATGTAAACACATCATTACATAAGAAGCAACCTATAGCACGCGTACAGCCAATATCTAAAATGTTGATTGAAAAAAACTATACTTGTGTACAACATGTGCCTGATGAGTTGCTTTTGATATTCTTTAGTAGCGGCCGGCGCACGGCGCAGAAATAATTGAATACTCACGGGTCCAGAGCTAATTTCTAGTAAATGAATACTCACGGGTCCAGCTCAAACACATAGGTGCCGTCTTCCTGCCGGAGCTGCACATAGCTCAGGTTGTAGTCTATCATGGCGTCCACCAGACTGGCCAGAGCTCGCTTCTCCTCCGGGGAGAACAGGGCGGAGCTGATGGGTCTAAGGGGCGGAGCTAGCAGGTACATGAGGAGGGGGGCGGTGTCCAAGAGGAAGGTCTCGTTCTGGTTGAAGCAGCGGGCCGGCAGGGACATGCCTTTGAGGACGTCCCTCACGATTTGGGAGGACTTCTGCTTTCGCACCGAGGCCTGGGAAGTATACAATAAAAAGTATATTCAATTTAATTCCTTACTTGTTCTCAAAATTAATCTTTAAAAAGATTTTTGCGACTTCTTGCAAACTTTCCTTTCGAGTTCGTAATAATTACATTGTAAACAAATAGCCAGTGAAATCTCTCGGGAAGTACTGAGTATTACTTTTTATTTACAATTTTTTTCACTAGGAGGAAACTACATATAAGAGTCACAAGATGAATTCAAGGTTAATATAATTGACATATTCGTAACACATGACCTCAATAGGGAGATGAATATTTAACTGTGAATTTCTTTCCCAAAAATTTTATAATAGACACAGACACATTTCTAATTCGCATAATATTATTACAAAAAAAAAACACTGCCAATTATAGACACAATACTTCCTCGTGATTGCTTCACATTGTAAACACGTGCCAATTTTGAGATTTTATAGAAAATTACTTGTATCTCCAAAACGGCTCAACCGATTTTCTTCAAATTTGTTTTATATGGTAGAATATCGTTTTTTCTACATTCTAAATTCTACGAAAAATTCTGTATCGGCAAGTCGTGGTCCTTATTTTTTTACTTTTTTGTCCAAAATTTCGGATTTTCTGAAATATCAGAGTCAAATTATAATTAATTAAAAAATAAATATAAATAGTCTATGTAAAACAATAACATGCATATACATACAAAATTTCATTGAAATCGGGTGTACCGTTCACGAGATATAAGCGTTTAAGTAAAAAGTTAGTGGTCAGGCGCATGGTCTCTTTCACCCAGAACCGCTAGTATGAATTCGATAAATTTAAAATGGGACCATCTGCAGAATGTCTCCTAGATGTGTGCAAAATTTCATCAAAATCGGTCGAGTAGTTTTCGAGATTTGCGCGTTACAAGGAATCGTTTTAACAGACAGACCGACAGACGGACACAAAACCAAATTTACTCAGTAGGTTATGAAACGTCCAGAAATATGAAAAAAATTGAAATCGGAGCAAAAAAATATTTTTTTTTACAAAAACGAACACAATACTTCCGATTTCTAATCTTAGAAATTTCTCGGAAGTAAAACACCGCTCTGTGAGGCAAGTATATTCTATCCATGTTGGGAATTTTTCATCTTATGCCTTGTTTTACAAAAATGAGTACATAAAGAGAGAAATCTACGTATGTATTTCCAAACTTGTTATAAATACTTCAGTATTGTAAGTTGAGAATGAATTCATAACAGCAAGGATCTCTAGCTACACCTCTGTCCCTGGCAGTATATTATAGGACATTATCTCCTGTAATGATATGATGAATAATAAACCAGGCTGTAATGAGCTACCAAAGTACAGCAGACAAGATTTCTTCTTTTAGAATAATCATTTCAAGTTTTTCTCCCTTGTACATTTTTAATTACTTTCAAAGTCTCGTAGAATGATGGGCTGCTTGTCTGTTCTAGAATACAGATTTAGATTTGGTGTGAACATTATAGTTTAGTCACCATGAAGCGTTCGTTCTCTTTGCACAAGTATCTTTTAATTGAGAGACTTTCATGGCTCCAATGAATATCAGGAATCTCTGAGGCCGATAAGGAGATTATCAAAATTTAGTGATAAAGAACCTATCAGTCCTGTTATTTTCTCAGGCATTCATGGGATAATCGTGCAGTAGTAAAACTGATGAGACGTTATTTTGTTCATTAAAAGAGCGTTGGCTGAATGTTTTTTATAAGATGAAGTCACCTGGGACAGTCTAAATTCAAAACGAAAGTTAATCGATATTTTTGTCCGGGAAATTTAAAAAAAAAAAAACGAAATCGCCTTCCTTACTGACTGACTGATTCTCGTAAAGACATACCTAATACATAGGAAGCTGATGTTTAGTTTTCCATAAAGATTTTTAGTTATGTGTAGATCTGTAAGAAATAATTTTCTGAAACTCCCAAAGGGGACATCAAAAACGAACGAAAAACCACTAGGACATCAAAGTGCAGGGATTGAGCTAGTCTTATCAATAGGAAATAAAGAGAAAGTAAAAATACTAAGCATCAAATTAAAAAATACAAAACATTTCCTCTTCAAAAAAAAATTATTGATGGAGAAAAGTCCAACGCCCTCCCAAAAAATCATTACAAAGACCAATGTTTACTTTTTTTAAAGTGTTTCATTTTTTACAAAAGGGCTAGGAGCGGCGGCGCTGTCCGGCACTTGGTGTAATTAAAAAACAAGTGCTTATGAAATTCATTAATACTAAGTATTATTATCCACCCACTCTCCCGCACCTCCCCCCCTGCCCGCCTTCTCGAGTCTTCATCTCATTTGAAAGGAAAATCTTATGACCCGACTTTTTTTTGCACAATTCTTCTGCTTCCTCAGCAGATTTTAAAGCTAAATAATTGAAACTAATGATGAAACACGGTGGAACAATTTGAATTCACAGAAAAGGACCAAACACAAAAATATAAATAGTCAGTGCTATAATTTTTTGTTCAGTTTTTTGGCACATTTGTTCTACTTTTTCTTTTCCTCTTGTAAATTTCTGTTTTCTTAGTTCATTATTTGTGGCGAAAGAAAAGAGCAATTTTTAAGTTTGTGTTTCCTGTCTTGTAAGTTTTTAATGAGATGTTTCTTTTCTTTGAAGAAAAATAAGTCGAGATTTTTATAATTTTAAATCTCAAACATGTCGCTTTTTATACGGGATAAACCAATGGTTCTGTGAACGGTAGACCTCACCTAGATTCTACAGTGTGTTCATAAAGTCCAGCAACAGCTGATTAACTTTTGAATGGTTAAAAGCTGGAAAATTGAAATTCGTATGTAGACCTGTGTTAATCTGCGTTCTTAGATTTATTAGAAATTTCAGACACAGACTCAGGAGTAAGCCCAAGGGGGGCAACTTTACAATCTTAAATGTTTTTGCAGTTATACACTACCAAAATTTACACTATTATAATATGAGTACTGCGGATAAAGGATCTACAATTATGGTAGTCAAGTGGTTAACGCGCTAGTCTGGTAAACCCATTTAAGTTTTAAAAGTTCCCCCTTGGGTCTTCTCCTGAGTCCATGTCTGGAATTTCAAATAAATCAAAAAACGCAGTGCAATAACACAGGTCTACATACAAAATTTAAATTTTCTAGTTTTAACCATTCAAAAGTTAATCAGCTGTTGCTGGACTTTATGA
This sequence comes from Bactericera cockerelli, assembly GCA_024516035.1. Classification (NCBI taxonomy): domain Eukaryota; kingdom Metazoa; phylum Arthropoda; class Insecta; order Hemiptera; family Triozidae; genus Bactericera; species Bactericera cockerelli. The sequence continues at coordinate 25,455,870 of CM044957.1, read as the reverse complement.
ACATTGTATAAGCAAATTAATAAAGATATCATATCAAGCATCAGGCGACAAGACCTTTCACTCAATACCCCACTAGTTTGGCTTTCAAATTTAAAAACATCAACCGGCCGGCAAGCGGCTCCTTTTACGTTTTTTGGTTACACAGCGGTTTTTATAATTTCATTTATAAAATTAAATATTAAAACCACTCTACAAAACGAGAGCCTAGCTAGCATCATTATTACAACAGTAACAAAAACGTTTTCAAATTTCAACAAAACGGCAATCACGCGCTCTCTGGTGGCCTAATGTGGACCACAAAATCAAGTAAAATTCTATGATCTCAATGAAATTAATACAAAATTTCAACCATTTTGAAGCATCCCTTCGGGAGCATATCAACAGACAAACGAAAGGTAAATAATTAAAAGATCTTCACTGTGTATGGTCAATGAGTAGATATGCATAATTGTATATCTTTTATCTGTAGTACTCATATTATAATAGAATGTGTAAATTTTGGTAGTGTATAACTGCAAATACAAATAATCCTAATGATAAATTAATATCAAAATATTTAATACGTGACAAAACGTACCTCGTAATCTGAGGAAGGGTATGTGATTTTGGGCCAGGATCGGACAGCGAAATTCAAGTGCCAAGTGACGAAGGGGTATGCTAGATACGGGTAGACACGATAGTCTTGAGTAGATTGTATGTGTCTGTTGATGATATCGAAATTGCAGAACCCAGTTAGTCCTTCACAGATCTGAAAGTACATAAATGAAAAAGTGTATTTAGAATTTAAAAATATTATTAGACGTTTACTTTTTATTTAAAAATGAGTAGCCTATGTTATTCTTGGATTTTGAAAGCGTAGTACTAATAGTACTGAAAACTGTATTGTGGATGATTTTTGTCTACTAAGATATACAAATAATATAAAAATAAATTTCAGACGTATAACACCAAGCAACATCTCAGGCTGGTTTTTATAATAACTAGGGAGGTATAATGAGTTATTTTAACCAGGAATAGCAACATTAGATATTTTTGCCTATAATTCCGCCACTGGTCGCTGCTAACATTAAAGCAGCTACTCATTTTTCCTCACGAGGTATGAGTGGACCCCGGAACACCAAAGTACAGAGTAGAAAAAATACTGCTCCGCCGGGGATCGAACCCAGGTCACCGTGCGTGCAATGCCTAGCGCGCTAACGCACTCACCCACGTTGACTACAGTTCTGAGATATAACAGAAAAAGACTTACAGTGTGAAGGTCGCTATTCACTTTGATGTTCAAATAGTTTTCGAATACACCTTGAGCTAGACGGTCATACTCTCCCATAGATTGTACAGAGCGTAGGATGTACTTTAACCTGAAATCACAATACTCATATAATATAAAGATCATCACATTTTGGTTGATTACAATTAATCACACTGCTTTCTAAATTTACCTTTCTAGGGACTCAAACTATGGACCTCCAGTTTTCGAGTTCGCCTACTGTCCGAGCATCAGAAATTCTTAAACCCATAAAACTACCGTTGAAAAATGGGCCAAGTTCCAGAGCTCCTATCTAAAAAAATAGCCTATGAAGGTAGTGATATCTTTTACGAATATTGACTGCCAAGTTTACTATCTTCTAACGTAACGGAGGCTGGATTTTTTGGGGGGGGGGGGGATATCGATTTTTTTTGTAAACAATAATACTAATAGACCATTTAGTGGAAGGTAACCGATAGGCGAGGTTAATGTTTTCACCAAAACAGCCCCAATGTGACCCCGAGTGGCCCAATTCGGCCTAAAAACAATAGGTAAAATTGTTGGACCACCAATGAACATGTATACTAAAAAATTCATCAATTTTGAAGAATCCGGTTGGCGGAACAGACAGACATACAAACGAAAGCCAAATGGTCCACTTGCCCAAGTTAAAACAGAACTTCACAAAATAGAGGTCACTTCGCTCCCTCACTGTGTTCGGTTAAATACTAGTAGTTCTGTAAACTGTAAACTTCACAGTTTACAGATCCACTCGATGGATTTTAATTAAAAATATAAACCGGCCCATTTTTGTAGCCTTTTTTGGCCACAGTGCGGCCCCCTTAGCTTCCATGATCACAAAATTTCACTACTGATATCAAATATTAATTTTTAAAGACTCTACAAAATTTCATGAGCATTGCTTTGTTAAATAAAATTAGAAAAAATTATTTAACAATTATTTTTATAATTAGTTTAAAAAAAAAAATTCTTATAATAATAAGAAAAAAAAGAAAAATAAAATTAGTTAAATAAAATCGGAAGAGAATGCCGTTGGCAATAGCACCGCCCTTGATCAAGTTTTGTTTTCTTAATTTTAATATCTATGTATGTATAATGTATATAGGTATTCTATGTCATTCTTTTGTAAATAAAACTTGATCAATAAAATCATTTCTAATTTTCACGAAAAGGGCCCCGATGCGGCCGCGAGTGGCCCAAAAAACTTAGGTCACCAATGAACATGTATACTAATTTTCAACAATTTTGAATAATCCAGTCGAGAGTTATCGCGGAACAAACACTACACAAGTTAAAACAGAACCTCACTTAGTGAGGTAACTTCGCTCCCTGACTGTGTTCGTAACTATTCTGTGAACTGTTCCAAAGAATATAAGTGAGGTTCTAATGCAGAACCTCACTACGTTCTGTTAATTAGAGGAATAATTAATTACTTACCTTTTTGACAGTAACTCTTCATTGGATAATGCTTTAGGTAATCTGGAACCAAAGAGATTGGTGATGTTTTTCAAAGAAGTTTAAAACTGTTTAATAGTGGAGACTTTAAACACATTTTTTCTTCGGTTTTCTGTAGTTTTAAATAATGTAGAATGAAACATAATAAAAGGAAATCCAGACATATATGTAAGTACCAACACATGTACTAAATATACATAAAGGTAAATATCTGCAATTGGACAATAGATAAAAAAATACTGACAGTAGTCCTCTGTATACAGATGAGTCAATAGCGTAACTGTTAGAAGGGACCTAATTCCTTGCAAAGTGAAATTTGCAAACTCTTTGTATGAGATCGAGTGGTTCAGGCGCTAATCCAGGAAGTGAGGGGAGCCGTTGCACGTTGGTTTAGACCCCATTCTCAGTGTTTGAGAAATTGAACAAATAATGACGTCAAAAACTGGTTGATTTCTCAAAGGTACTATTCGGGTAGTATAAATATCAGGTCATCAGGCAAAACAGAAATATTATTAGCATATTTACTAGTAGTGCTGCGAGTTGAAAACCTCACAATGATTCTACTAGTAGTTCTGTGAACTGTGGACCTCAGTTCCTAACAACATTTTCCTAATAATTTTCAAATTTCACCAAAAAGGCCCCCTTTTTGGTACCCATACGGTCCCGAGTGGCCGAAATGGGCCCAAAAACAAAAGGTAAAACTTTAGGAACCCAATGAACATGTAAACTAAATTTTAATTTTTTTAAAGAATCCGGTTGGCGGAACAGACAGACAGACAGACGAAAGCCAAATCGTTTGAAGAATTACAACAATTTTGAAGAATTCGGTCGGGAGTTATCTCTATTACTACTGTGTTCGGTTAATTACCCAGGTACGGAAACCTTCTTCTCGTCGGGTATCTGGAAGATGTCGCCCCACATGGAGAAGAGAGGCTTCTGCATGTCCTTGACTCCTATGCTGGCACTGTGCACGGCCGCTAGACGCAGCGTCTGGTTCTGGTAGCAGCTCAGGGCAGACAGGCAGGACCGAATGTCATTGGCTGTCTTCTCGCTCAGAGCTATCATCGCACTCAGGTCTGTCTTGATGTTCTCTTCCTTGGATACTTCCATGAGGCGGCCGGCTAGACTGCAAGTTCATGAAATGATAATTATTTATTATTAATAATAATAACTAGTAGTACTGGGAACTGTAAACCTCAAACAGATGCTCGTATAGTCTAATCGAATTATAAATGTCATATCAAGCATGAGGGCATCGAGACCTTTCATTCATTACCGCACTCAATAAGTTTTAATTTAAAAATATCAACCGGCCCACTTTTGCGGGCTTTTTTGATTTCTTTATTACAGTGCAGGCAAGGGGCTGCATCGGCAGTACGAGACAAAACTGTAAACTACAGGTAAGAATCAGCATGGATTTTTTAGTTTCATACAATTATTAAAGCTGGCCAAAAGTTTCTATTGTCATGTTTTATTACCCATTTTCGTTTGTTACCATAGAGCTGAAACAGCCTCTGTATAGGAGACGTATTGTAGATGGTTCCATTTAAAATTCATGAACTTCGCATAAGCGGTTCTTGGTGATAGAGACCATGCGCCTGACCACTAATCTTGTATTACTTATACGCTTATATCTCGTGAACGGTACACCCAAATTTGATGAAATTTTGCATGTACTTGCGCACTTTACCAGCAAACACAACTAACCGGGCAGATGAAGTGGGTGGAAACTGAAGAACAAAAGCTATCTGTCTAAGGGGCCTCAAAGCAGGAACATAGAGATCATTGCATATACAGATGATGGGTCTCTTCAGATTGTTCGAGTCTTTGGCAGATTTCTTCTTCGATGTGTTCACTTTTCCGGTGACATATTTAACCAGCACTTCTATGGAAGCCTGGAAGAGACAGAGATTTTTTTTCATTAATACAGTGTTGTCCAGAAAACATTGACACCCGTGAATAGTAGGTAGGTAAATACTGTCATTTCCAATAGGGATCTATGAATCCCCATTATTTCTTTATTCTAACAGCCGTATTTATGAACAGAAAACGCCGTTTGAGCATGGTCTGAAGCATGATTTCCTTTAATCTTGCTTGAGACAGTGCTCAGACAAAATTCGCTGTTCATAAATACGGGTGTAAGAAAATTTTGTTCTCTATTTATTTCTTTAAATTTTTGTATACAATTCTTTCCTTATTTTAGATTAAGGAAAGTACTTGACTTTTCGACTCTACTCAAAGTTTCTCAACCCTTTTTGTCGCTACTCAACGGAAAATCACCCTGTGTATTACAAAATAGAGTAATAATATTAATTTTATCTTGTACAAGTCTATCACTCTTAACACATTACAAACAACCCGGCATCACCCATACGCTGAAAAAGTTTATTTCCAGACAATATATGTGTTACCATGGTTCCGACTATGAAAATTCTTCAACCATATATATTCCGACAACAGTGATTATAGTTCTGACAGCTATTAACCTGAGGAGCTCCGTCAATCTCGTCAAGAACCAAACAGTTGGGCTTGGGGTCCCTAGACATGACAGATCTCATCTGGGTGGCCGCCTCTAGGGTGCTATTGAACAGCGCCGGACTCCTGTCATCACTCGCGTTCAATTCCACCACGTTGTACCCTGCGTGCTTAGCTACTATCTGAAATCAATAAATAAAATTGTAAATCTTAGTTAATCTTTTGTTTCTTTGTAAACTGGGTTCGCCCTAATAAATATAACAAACTAACCATGTGCCCGTACTTCGTAACGGGACTAAATTTATAATGAACTGAGGCGACCAAGCCTCAGTCCATTACAAATGGTCGTACGACCATACCTTTTTCTAATGCTTAAATCGTAGTAGTAGTAATAATTTTATTGGTATCTATTGAATAATTTTTTACAAATCTTGGTCTTACAAAGTTTTGTCTTTAACTGTCTGGTCCTTGTTTGAGGTAGTCTAACAAAAATATAAGAGTTTCTTCTTAAACATTAAAAATATAATATATTTAAATTAAATCAGTTAACCATGCACCTTCTTGAACAGGAATGATATCCCATAACTACTATTACATATTTAGTATCCTCTTATATGTACAGGTACACTAAGCAAAACAAAATAAGGGCCACCGGTATTTTTAGACATTTAGAACAATAAAAGTAAAAAAAAAAATTACAAAAGGGTTAAAATATTACTTCAATACATTTTTTCTTGACTATTTAAATAAAAACAAACGAGTTTTTATTGAAAAAAAAATTAAGATTTTTTTTTAATTTTTTGAAAATGGTCGTTTAAAAAACGAACTTGAGAATGAAAGTTAAGACGCTTTTTCAATTACCACACAGTGTATACCAAGAAGGAATTGAAATTTATCGGCTCCTTAATGAGCTGCTCTTACATAAGAGCTGGAAGTGGGAGACAACGAGTAACAACTGCGAGAGAAGACCGTTTTATCACCAGGAGAGCCTTCAGACACGTTTCACATACGACCCTCGCGTAATATCTTCAATCGATTAGCCAAAAAACCCAAAATCCACGAAAACCGCTATTTTACAAATTTATGGTCGATTTTGGGTTTTTGACTATTCCGATTGGCGGGGCGCGGACTTTGACGTTACTTTGAGATATCGAAAACTTTATGGGAAACGACCCCCCTTAACTAATAGGTAAAGCTCCATAGACAATTAAAATAAATTCAAAAAGTCCATGCTGGAGCTCCTTAGGGTGAAATTAAAGTAATATTTTTTCGAATTTTTTGAAGTAGTATAGAATCAAAATACTTCAAAAAATTATTTTTCGTAAGTTTACTACATACAAAGTTCTTACAAAAATGATCATTCTTAAGATATATTGGAAAATACAAAAATTGTAACTCATGTTATCTCCTTTAATATTTCCATTTCAAGCCTGATATCTTGCTTCACCAAGATCTGTCTGTCAATTTACCATTCTTGGAACTCGAACCACCCATCTCCAGGTTTAGAGTCTAGTGTTGAAACTACTAGCCTAATCTATGAATGGCTTAAAAGAGGGTGTAGACTGACGACGTAGCTCAATTCCTAGAGAAACTTGTTTAGGGTGGTTTTGTTTCTGGTTATTTCCTAATTGCCGAATTTTCGACTATATCTCGAGATTGGTACATTTTTGTAAATATACCACAGGGTTGGTGTTAGGAATGACATCCAGCGGTAAAATGGGGAAGTGGGAGTAAAATGGGGAAGTGGGAACCAACCATATGAAAGAGGTTAAATAATGCCGACCCCAAGTAGTTTAAGGAAAAAGTAAGTTGAAAGACTTTCTAACCATCCTAATAAGTTTCTCAAGTAATGAGGCATCACCTTTCAAGAACTCTAAAAACCATTTGTTGATTGCACTATACTGAGGTCGGTAGATAAAACTTTAATCTAGAATGTTGGATCAAAAAAAAAAAAAAAAATGACAGAAAGGAAAACAAAACAAACTTCAAATCCTCTTTGAAGAAAATATTTCAACTTTTTTTAAAGCATTTAGATAAAAGGATTTTACAACTATTATCCGAAAAAGAATTGATGTGGCAAAGGAAGATTTTGACAAAAATGCACCTAATAAACCCTGTTACATCAATTATGCCCATATTCCACAATATCATTTTAGATTGGTATAGGTTCCACGTAGTGTCACTTTTATTTGCCAACTTTTATTTGCCATTATTTATCCAATAAATCCCATATTTCGAAGAAAAGTTCAAATCATTTCAGTTATAATTACTGAAACATTTATAACGATTACAGAAGACCCTACAATACTACTTCTTTTTTGGATTTTATGATTCTGAATTTCTCAGCCTCTGTGTCTTACACATTAAGGGCTATCATCAGACTTGTGTTTAAAAGCTTGTCTGAGTGAATGAGATTTCCTTGACTTCATTCTTACTTTGTCTTTTTCTTTATGCAAATGACTTAGCTTTTGATGTCTCTTGTCATCTTTTTGTTTACTCTTAGCTTTAATGCATCTATAATTTATAATTCTTGGTTTTTTAAGTGTCAGTGGGCGATAACCTTCATAGTTGTACACATCTAATTCTGTTTCATTGCATTCTTCTTCTTTGTCAAACTGATTTAGCAATGAATCTTTGTACGCCTTTTGTTTATTTTTGTTGCCCAATTCATAGCACATCTGTTGAAAATTCTTTTTTCTATTATCAACTGCACGAGAAAAATCTTTGAATAGGGATCCTTCGTATTTTTTAAACTCATTGAAGAGTTTACTGGTTGTGGCACTACAATTATAGTCACTCGTGAGCACACTGTGATTCTGGTTACATTTTTTGGGACTACAGTTATAATCAATGGTGGCTACATTGGTATTGTGTTTTTGTTTACATTTCGTGGGACTAGAATTATTATAACAACTCATGGGTACACTTGTATTGTGTTTCTGTTGAATTTTTTTGGGACTACAATGACAATCACTGGTGGGTACACTAGTATTGTGTTTCTGTTTACATTTCTTCAGTTTTGAGATACACGGTTTTTCAGTACATGGTTCACTTGGATATTGTTGTGGAGCACATTTCTGAGTTGGCTCATATGTTGTGTCGAATGTTTTATACATGCTGTTTGGTGAAGTGCTTGTTCGAACACTTTTAAAACGAACTAATTTCTCTTTCTGAGCTTGTGTTTCATCTAATTCATCGTATACTTCCTTTTTGCAAGTTTCCCTTTGACAACAAAAATACATGACACCTAAACATACAAGAATGCTAAACAAAAACAAAGCGTAAAATTTCCAACAGCTTGTTGCATTTTTAACAATAAAGCTAGGTCCAATACAATTAGGAGTTCCACTGGATGCTTTTTTTGAGAGATATTCATCTAAAATAGATTTGTCCATGAGCATTACTTTGTTGGCACTTTGCTTGACCATGCTATCAAGATGCTCCATGATATTGTCTTTCTCTACTTTCATATTAGTGATCACATATTTTTGAGTCACTCTGTCATTTTCTTTTACTTGGGCATCACTGCCATTAGCATTTTTCTTGACAGAAATTTTGGTCTCAATTCGAACAATATCAGAAACATTCAAACGAAGTAGATTCAAATCTTTGATATTTCCGAACTTGTCGATTTCTGTACCAAGTCCCTTTGATTGTCTGCTGTCTAGAAAACTGCGGTTTAGCTTGGTAGCGACTTCGACTAGAGTTTTCGACTTTTTTTCCATTTGGTGGTCAAGTGATTTAGCATTATTGGTCTGATTCTTCCTCATGGGTTGAATTACAGAAACATTACCAAATTGATTTCTGTATCCAGCAAGCAGTATTCCACCATTTGGTCTATAAATAGGTAATGTTACATGTGTTTTGTTTACTATGTCACTTGTTATATTTGTGGGTAACATAACAAGAGGTCTGTGAATAGGTGATTCATTGTCTTGTTTATGTCTACTACAAACATCGCAGGACTCTTCATCAATACTATCTACATGATTATTGAACCCTTCTAAGCTTCCTACACCTTTAGCAACCAATGTTTCATAGTTGAAGTTGTGATGTGAGTTAGAGTTTTTTACCATTGGGTTGATCAAAGCTGCGACATTCTGTTTACCATGAGTTGTGTTGGAAGACTTTAAGATGCGATGAGTTCCAGGACGGCGTGGTAGTTTGAAAATATTGTTCTTGAGTTTCTTCCAAGGTTTTGAACGCACCCAATGTTTTTTGTTTTTCTTTCGAATATGGTGCACTGGAAAAGACTTGTAGATTTTCTCCACATCTTTGTTGACTATTTCTTCAGTCTCATTCACAGGAACAGGAGAAAATGTTGAAATATTGTGATGAACTCGTTTGTATTCCTTGCCATGATTACTGTGTTTGCCAACTGAACTCAGTGTTCCATGTCTCTTAATTAGAGGCATTTGCAGAGTTATTTCCACTATAGTAACAAACACCACAAGACTGACGGTAACCATCTTCATCTAGGTGCAGAGTGCTTCCACATTGGCAAGGATTGAATTTGGATTGTAATAAAGAATGTTGCCTATAATTCTCTAATATTTTGTAATGATAAAATGATAAATAAAAGTAGTAGTTCATTAACTTTAACATATTTCTACTTCAAAACGACCATTTAGCCAACTAAATTGTGCTGGGGTAGCGAAATGTATCACTATCCATCATGTACCTACCCGAGTTTAATGAAGTTTAATACAAACTGGAATGCTGTAAGGAGTGACTGCAAAAATTATATATTTGAGCGATATTTTACAAGGACAGGCTCAACGCCGCACTTCATTGGAAACGTGATAGTGGCAGTGATGTCAACCTCATATCTCGTGCAGAAAATGATTAGCTATTTATATGGATAGTTCCCATTGGCGGCATTAAGACAAGGAATGTGTTACTTGGGCAAATGAAGTGATTAGGAGTTTTGTCATGTTGAGCTACCCACTTCATACACGTATTTACAATAATTGTACATCTACAGGGTTTCTACTTTCTAGTTGTCCTATGGGATTTTACGTGGGATTTTATATACATAGCTGTCGTAATCCTACCTGTAGGTAATGTGAATAAAATGATAAATATTTGCTAATTATTTCTCAATGAGGAATCCGATAGTATAGTTTTCAGTACAACCGGACTTACGGTTCTGGACTTAGTTATTTATTGTCCATAGAATTAACAAGACAATGTATATTTATCTTAAAAAATCATAAACTTATTCAATAAAAATACTACCTCAGTAAGAATCGAACTTGCGACCTAGTTGTTCGAAGTTGAAAAAGTGGTCCACTCCATACCTCGTGAGGAAAAATGAGCAGTTCCTTGTATGAGTAACGACCAGTGGCAACATTACCAGAGTAGAAAGAAATTAATGTAATAGGGATAATTTTCGTACATACATGAGCCAGAGTAGTTTTTCCCAGGCCGGGAGGGCCACAGAGCAAAGCAACTTTATGTACAGGACAATCATTCTGATCCAATTCTTGATTCAGGACGTTTACTTTCTTAAACTTGAAATCTGAGGAATGGGAAAAAAAGAACTTGTAAATTTTCACTGAGTTATAGGAGAAGAAATAGAATCACTTCTTGACAGAATATTTAAGCATTTGTACTACATATGTAGAAGAAGACATAAATAAGAGAAGTAAAGTAAATCCTCTTGATTTATCACAGATTAGATCAACACTAATAGCTACCTCGATTTTTTTTCTATTAAAATTGAAATATGTATGTACTTACCATTTTTTCCTTTCATAATCTTACTCTCGTCCGGTTGACTCAAATGCTTCGGTAGGTCCTTCTGAAACACAGCCTTGTCCCATAGCTTGAGCCACTGCAACAGAGTCCTGTTTGTTCCCTCGTCACTTAACAACTGACGGTAATTCTTTGGGCGATACTTTTCCACCCAGAGTTCTTCCCTGCTAGCCTAGATGTACATGAGAAAAAAACAAGGTAGAACAGTCTTCTGTAAAAAAAAAAAATAATAATAATAATAAAAAAAAAAGGTGGCTCCCACAGTTTTATGTTTTTTCTACTGATACATACAAATGAATATTAATATCACTGTCATTAGTCATTAGAAAAGTTAAAATCACTAAGTTTCGTTCAATTGGGGTATTCTCTATTCAGTCTAGTGTCTCGTCGAAATAAGATCGTGTTATCGGTACCGATTAATCGAATAATTTACTGAAATCGATGTGGCTAGAGTCCATTTGGTTCAAATTTACAAGTTTCGTTTAAAATAACCTCAAGTTTTATTGATATTTTTTTACTAGATATAGAAAAAACTTTGAGATATAATCAATTTATATCGGAAAAAGAGGAGATATATAAATTATTTAAAACTGGTTTTGCCCGGATAGCTGTTTACTCATAAACTATTTATGTTCCAGAGTGTGGGAAAAGGGAGGATTTACAACATATGTATAATTATGCAATACTCGAGATACACCCAGACACGGGGGAAACTTTTCTAATCACTTACAAAAGTGTGCAACAACCCCTTTTCATTTAAATCAATTCTGCAGGATACCAGAATTTGTGGATTTTTTTTTCTCTTTCATAAACCAAAACAAAATTCACATTCATTTTTTACTCTTTTTAATATTTTTTATTGTTATATGTATGTAGATTGTAGGTACTTTTATTTTTTTAATGTAAGATTGGTATTGGTGTAGGGCTGTCGGATACAAAAGCTCTTTGTCACTGCGACCTTAAATAGATCTTTTGTGACATAAATGTAAGATGATAAAATGAAAAATTTATGACTTATGAAATGGTCTTGCCTACCAATACAAAAAAACTCTTTATGTACTAAATTTCAGTAATACGGAGTGGCTTATTAGAGATACAGCTCATTAAAGGAGTCACTAAACAATCATATTAAATTATTACCTCAGGATCTTCAATCAATTCATGCATCTGCCGTTGAATTTCTTCTCTATTCTTGAGGTCCTGTTTAGTTTGGTTTATAGAACGGGCTATATCTAGTAGGGAGTCTATGGGCTCGTTCAAGATATAACCTTTGCAGTACTGTTTAGAGAGGTTTGCACCCTGAAAATCATATAAGAGGTTTGAATTTTTTATGGACACACAAACACGCAATGGAGTTACTTTCTCTCCACATAGAAGTTACACAGTACATCAATACATCCTATCTTGTTATACTGAGTCCATATGCATACTCTACTTATACTTATCAGAATTCGTTTTTGTAATAAAAAAAATATTTTTTTCTCGCTATTTTTTTAAAAGGAAGAAATAAATACATAAATAAATCCGATTAAAGAAGATGGAATTTCAAGAAGTAGGTGAAAAAGGATAAATAAGAACCCTTTACAATCAACCAAATATAGTGCCACAAGCTAGGAGTAGATTTTTAAGATGGATGCGACATGCTTGGAGGAAGGAAGATGAAAATCAATTAAAGAAAGTGATAGAAGTAACACCAATGGTTGCAAGATCAAGAGGGAGGACTAGAACAAGTAGAAAAAGATTTTAGAAAAAAAAAAAGATGTCACAGTAAAGGGAGCGCAGGATCGGAGAGTATGGAGTCATGTTGTAAAACAAGGCCAAAAACCAACTAAGTTTCCAATGGCCATGGAGGTAAGGTAAGGTAAGGAAGGATTTTGAACTTTCTATAGCTTCCAAGACTGCAAGGAAAGTGAAAAACTAACAACTAGATTACATCTACATTCTACACTATTGATTTTATGTGATTACTCCAGGGCTAATTTATCATTATGAAAATATCACTTAGTTACCATAAATGAAATGGATGTATGATAGAAAAGAAAGTGAACCCCCTAGTCTTGAAGAGTGTAAATTCTTATAGAAAATCTCACTTTTTCCAAGTATCCTTCTTCTGAATCCAGTTTAATATACACACCAATGCCTTGTTTGTCTATAGCTTTAACGAACGGCCATTGAGGGAAAACTCTTGAAAGTCCAGAGTAATTGTTCCTGAGGGAGAAGGATATACAATGAGGTTTCAGATAAGATCAGTTTCCTTTCAATCCTATGTTCAATCCTTTCTTCAGTTGATAGTTGATGCCCCAATTCGGCTCAAGACGACACGCGGATACCCACATCTTGTAATAAGATAATTCACATGATAAACAATATGTTTAACTAATCCATGTCACCTCACAGCTACCCGTAATTGGGCAGTTTTTCGGCCTAAATGCCCCTTAGGCTGGCCGATCAATCTCAAGTTTTAACAGTATCACTTTTAAGCCTATCTTTCAAGCCTTATCATTATAAGTAAAAACATTTTAGTCACAAACTTGCACTTCTTTGCAGTTTTCACGAAAACTCCAAAAGCAGAGGCCGAAGAAAAATTAACAGGATTTGCACCACCTTTTCTGAATTTCAGTTTATGAGAGCTTTCCTGGGATATTTTATTCATGAAAATCAGACATATTCTATGGCATTCTTTTATGGCACACAGACAGACTGATAGATACAGAGGCTAATACAATAGCTCGTCATCTCTACTTTTTTTACTTTCTTAATACAGAGGAGGACATGTTAAATAAAATCACATGAATGCATGGGTGATTTTTCAAATATTTTATTTTTTTAATAATAAAATAAAAGCAATTTGTGATCAAGAAAAATTCTTGTTCCATTGCGATGTAAATAAAATAATAGCAGATAAACTTTGTACTTTTTTGTATTTTTTAACTCTAGTGTAAAAAAAAACTCCATGTTATGGCTACAAAATGTATGAAAAAAAAAAAATGAATGCCAAGTCTCTTTACCTATTCGAGAAACTTTTTATTGAATTCTTGGGCAGCCCAGATCTTGTCTTCTGTAAGCTCTCCTGACGCAGTTCCAGAATCCGAGAAATGGTTTTCTTCTGTTGAACTTTCAGTGATTCTTCCACCAGTTGAATCTCATTCTCACTCGTTTTGGAGCGTTTCAGAGCACCTGAAATTTCATGAAAGAATACCGAATTTAGTCCAAATACTTATGAAAAATGAAGTACTAATGTCTAGCTATATGTAGGTAGTTGTCACTATTGTTCCTGCAGGCAGACAGCACTAGTAACAAGAGCAAGTAATATAAAGTAAAAAGTAGAATATACCAATAATTGAAGATTTCTAAAAAAAATTATTCCAGATATAAATAATTAAATATACAAAAATGCTCGAGAATTTTCACCAAGTACATCCATGTCTTGGTGAACGCTCCGCGCCGCATGCCTAGCCGCAATCATTATTTCTCTTCTTCAAAAATATCTTTTGAATGCGAGTGACTTTTTCAATTTTGTAAAGTTCTAAGGATAGGAAGGCCCGACCTGTGGTCATACCTATTTTGCGGTTGGACTGGCGCTTCCGACTTTGAAGGAAATACTTTTCTATTGAATGGAATGCTATAATTTTTATTTTTGATAATTTAAGCTTATATTTAAGGTTAAGAATAAGAGGCTTTGAAAATTTTCAACAATCTAATCAGGGCAAAGTTGAAAAATGCTACACCTTGTTTTTGGTGGAATTTTAGAATTGGCTTTTTCAGGGAGAAAATCTGCTTTTATGAATTTAAACGATAGAAAACTAAACGTTCTAGCGTTTATAATGTGAAAGTCATACAAAAAGACTAGAACTAGAATTTTCACACTGGAGATCTTAAATATTCTGTTTTCGCTTTAACAGGATTTAACAACCAATTAAAAAAATCTTACAATTAAAATCTTCAGGAAAGTCATCAAAGTCATCAAAATCTGTGTCATCAATAGTTCTCTTGTTGGTGTTGGCAATGACACTAAAACCATTTGATGTGGAGGGTGTTTCAGAACTGAAAAGTTGCTTGGAAGGAAGAGCTACTGATAGGGATTTTACAGGACTGGGATCCAAATTAATGACATCTCCAATTGATACAGGTTTGCCTACATTTGAAATTTCTTTTGTTGAAGAAATAATTGGTGATGCCTGAAAACAGATACAAAAAAATTGTAGATGGACTTGGTGGTCCCATGATTACTCTGATAGAAAAACATTTTGGGGGGCTTGAGATTGTCCCAAATGGCCATTTTTTCACATTGTGAACTATGCCAACAGGCATGAGAGGGTGTTTCTCTCTGTTCCTGTTGGTAGCTCTTAGATGCCTATACAACAGGCAAGGACAGAATGCCTTGGGAGTATTCTATTATCCTCCCCCTAACCACAGGTGATAGAATCTATGATCAAGTCTCCTGGTTATTATTATTATTTATATTATAAGTACTTGGCAAAAACAAAACATTTTTATTTTAGGTCAGAGCTGCAGCTCGACCCACCTTGAGAAGTACCCCCCCTTCCCCTACCGTTTCGGACTTAATTTTCCTCGTACGTCATCATTATAGAGCCATTTTACATTGTGGGAACTTCTTTTTTATTTTACCAAAAATAATTGGCAGTCAAAAATAAATTGATATGGTAAAGTGATGAAGTTTTTCTGTCTTGAGTTTTTATTTTCTCTAAGGGTGTACCACATGATGTAATCATTGGTAACAGTCATATTTTTTAAAATTTTCTCGCGAACTTTAAATTTAATGCCATATATTTTATTCCTATTAATTGAAGCCCAAATGAGGCTAAAATTTTTGAAAAACCAGGTTTTATGGAAGGGTAGGACCTGGGTAAGACCTGTATGTGTATGTCCTAAGATATTGAGAATATTTCACAAAAAAATTCTTAATTTTAATCCTTCCTAATTGTTTCTCATGGAACCAACCAGAAATCTGCATCAATAATTTTGCTAAAGTATTTCTATATAATCACTTATAAATAATAAATAAAATACCTCTAATAATTTTGGTGAGTTCTGTTGTGTTTGAAATGGAGCACTGGAATTTCTGTCTTGAAAGTCAAGAGACCTTTTGGATTTTTTCAATGGTGATGCAACAGGTGGAAAGTTCTCTGAAATTAGTTTAGAGTTATGATTAAAATTTTATTTTTAACTTAAGTAATATACATAATAATTGACATAGTAAAAAGTTTTTTCTTTCTTTTTTCAGTATAATTTCATTATTATTTTAATCAAATTAAGAGCAATAACAATGACTAGATATTGAAAGTTTTAAAAACCGATCAGAGGAACCAATTCTAAGTTCTAAGTATTTGAACATCAACAGAATTCTTGCCTAGTTTTTAGAAGTTGTACAGCACATTATGGTCAGAGAGGAAAGAGAAAGCAAGAGCCAGAGCGATGTTGCTCCAGTGATTTGTGAAGACAGACTGAAGTCCAAAGTTTAACAAATGGTTCATCAAGTGGTGGTGGGATTAAATATTTCTCCTCTAACAGCTACTCAGACTAGTAGTAGGTACCAGGTACCTTCAGTACATTGGAATGGGAACCATTTATTTAGATTTGGTAATTTATAATCATTTTGGAACAAAACAATGCAGATGCTGTCTTCATTTAATTTTGCAAAAAAACAAAATTTCAAGGAAAACTTAACTTTCCCTACTATACTTACTGTTACACAGTAAAGCATTAGAAATTTTAATCATTATAGCTTTGTACCTACTACCTACCCAATAGATACTCATTTTTAAAACTGGAACTGGTATTAAACTATAGAATAGAGACTATGTTCTATGCACTATATGCAAACAATACCTTACATGAGAATCGATTCCTAGGAAGCCGATATTCAAAAGAATTGGAATCAGAGAACTGATTCCAAAAAAAATTGAGTCTTCCCATCACTAAATAATACAATTTTTTGTTGGCTCTGAGACCTTTTGCATGGTAAGTGAATATCTTACCACTGAGCTTTTCAATTCAATAACATGTATTCAATTTCTCTTCATTTGTGTATGTTAAGCATAGTTACCATACCTGTTTGACTGTTTGGGTAGA
Organism: Bactericera cockerelli; assembly: GCA_024516035.1. NCBI lineage: Eukaryota > Metazoa > Arthropoda > Insecta > Hemiptera > Triozidae > Bactericera > Bactericera cockerelli. Next base: position 25,438,823 of record CM044957.1, on the reverse strand, counting down.
GATCTCAATTCAGCAGTGTAAACAATAGTTTTTAACCCTTTCAACCCTAATGGGATTATACGTCCCAGAGATAGCTTTTCCTGTTCAAGTGGGATTATATGTCCCAAAACTACTAACAGAACACCGGTCTCAGTGTTGTTTGATCACGTATCTTGTTTTCTGTCACGTGACCAAGTTTCATGTTAATACCATGTCTAGTTCTACCTCCAGATCAGATTGATTTCAGTAAGTGCACAGAGCAGGTGTGTCAAATCTCAAAATAATTACGTAAGTGCTATTTATTTTCAAATCCGTGAAAGCTAAGTGCAGAAATGCAGTTATTTAGAGTGCTTATATTGTTTTATTGTGTTTAGAATAATTTCCAATGTAATATCTATAACCTAGCTCAAGTTGTTCAAGTGAATAGGGAGGAACTTCTTGGTGGGACATATTGTCCCAGTAGTATTTTTTGGAGACCACCTGGGATACTACGACCCGATCGTTGTTCGTGATGGGATTTATTGTCCCATCGGTACTTTTTACGCGGGACTATTTGACCCAAAAGTAGTTTTTCGTGAAATTATTTTTAGACCAGGAGTTCTTTTTTCATGTTATTTTTTATTTTCGTTTTGATTTTCAAATAAAAAAAATTGATACCAAAAATTAGCTCTAAATGTTGTCATTACTATTCTTGAAGCCCAATATACAGGTTTTAAAAATACTAATGGGACATAATGTCCCACCAAAGAATACGGCTGGGATATAGAGTCCCACCAAAGAATACGGCTGGGACTTATTATCCCAGCATTTTCCGGAAAAACGGCATAAGCTAAAATCTTCAAACTTTGTACAGTTCTTATTTATGACCCAATAAATAAGATCCAATGAATAAAATCATAAAATTTATACGCTGCAAATGTTGGGTTGAAAGGGTTAAACAACAATTTATTATTCATGCCAGGTGACATCACTTTGAATTCCCTTCAATACTTTAACTATGCCTTTCACTCAATCTCTATGCCCCTATCTGCTAGAAGTAAAAGTTCAATAACAGATGTTAGGCATATCTCTTAATTTTTTTCATATGATCTTTACGAAGAAAACCAGAAATTTGGTACAAAAGAGTTAGCACAATTCTTTATTCAGATTGTAACAGTGAGTGGTATGTGCTATGTTGTTTCCATTCCTGCTCTACCACCTGAGTCCCTTTCATCAGCATAAGTACTTTCCACGAGAAGTTGGAATTGCATAGAGAAAATTTTTCAAGAAATAGTTAGAGTAAAAATAAAGGATGGAGATAAGTTGTGGGCCAAAATTAACTGAGAGCCCAAAGCATAAGGATCCTAAAGTAATGTATCACATGGTTCTGGGATCTCCTACGTCTTTTGAGGATAGGTTTTTACTTTAATTAGTAAAAATCCCACACCCCGGGAGTGAGGTAGTCTTTAAAAGATTTTCCTGTCCTCATTAATAAAAAATTGAAGGTGAGACCATCCAATCTCATTTCATAAGTAGTTCTTCTATTACCTTTCCAGTGAAAATTAAATATTCTTTGATTGTTTCAATATAGGTATATATTTCTATTGAACCAGCAGCCTTTCTTCTTCAAACCCCAGGAACTGGGAAAATTAGGTCTTTTGGCTTTACAGCCCCAGTTACTACATTAATTCAAACTAATTACCTTCCAACTCAAGAGCCATGTCCATTTCATCTCCATACATGAGCTCAAACTCCTCATCTGCATCTGGATAGTCACTCATTGTGGGATTCCTGTGGATGGTACTCTTTTTAAAGATACTGATTTAACTATTATCAATGGTATTCGAACAAATTTTATTCGGTACAACGGATCATGAATCTTCTGACTGATAACTTGTTGCACTTGTAATTTAATTTATTCAAGACTTTTTGATTATTATTAACTTGAGTCACAAAAGTGGTAAAAAATGATTTTCTGAATTTATTAATAAAATCTCTTTTTAAAAAAATTAAACCGCCAAATATTTGTAAACATCTTGAGTTCTTTTTACAACAATACATCGATGGATAAAATGATATTTCACGGATCTCTGAATTTGAAAATTGTGGGCTTTCAAAAACCCTTATTACTTTTTTAAGGTTTTTTACTTTCCTTATCCTATAATGAGGAAAGTATTGTATTCGTCGTAAATTTGACCTACCCAGTTTTTCACATTTCTGGACGAATCATAGCCTCAGGATACCAAGTTGTTGTTTTCGGCCATTGGTCCGTGCGTCTGTCTGTCTGTGTGTGAACACGATATCTCGAGAACGGTAAGAGCTAGAGGCTTGAAATTAGGTATGGAAATTACTTTTATACACAAGAGGGTCGCAAAAAAAGGCCGCAAAGGCTTTTTTTTCTGTGTTATTCTGCTGCTGATGATGAGAGCAAATAAGCTCGAAACAGCTTTCCAGGTATGTTCTGATATTCACGTATATCTAATACAACTTCTCACTTTTCTGTTTATACTGATATACTGATTCAATAATAAAAAATATAGGTCATCCGATAGATTTCAAGTTCCAGGGCAAAGACTGTTTCAAAATTGGACTTTTCCTCAAGGCAATACTTAAGGAAGATCATAACTCGAGAACGATTTTGAATTTCGAACTTTTGAATATTTTTTTAAACTTGCCAACATTTTTAATGTTAACTTTTAGCGTTGATAAATAGCAGAAAAGGTCCAATCCTTAGCTTGAGACTCCTTGGTTAGCACATAATTTTCAGTGTACAAGAACTTGCCATTCGTTTGAAATCAGTTCCTTTTTAGGCAACAGTTTTCAAAGTAAACTATATTTTCAAAGGATTGTTATTTTCATGGCGTCTTTTGAACACGAAGTGTATTTTTGGGGAACATCATGCATTTTTTGTCGGTACTTAAAACGCTTAATACTGTTGATTTCATATAAAACAAGCGGGCTGTCGCCCGCTTTGCGTGAAAGCAAAAAATCCTTTTTCGCCAATGGCAGGTGTTGTAGTGGGAGTTTCGAAAAATCCCGTCTTAGTGCACATCTAGACTATAAGACAAAGCTACCTACCAAATTTCAGCTTCCTAGGACTTACGGTTTGGGCTGTAGAGCGATGATCAGTCAGTGGTCAGTCAGTCAGTGACTTTGACATTTATATGTATATTAAGATTTAATTTATGAATCAATCTATTTTTAATCATTTTCTAAGTCTTACAATTAGAGTCCAAAATAAAAAAAATCTGGTGTAAACATCACACGACTTTCCTTATCCCCCCAAAAGAAGTCGAATTGCGCCACTGGTGACTCAACGGTAACTGGTAGCTAAAAAATCACTGCCAAATTCGAAATCAGCACCTCAAAATCATTGGATTTGATATGTCACAACCCCAATCTAGGATGAAAAATAAAAAAGTTAGTCAAAGCGGGTCCCCCCAAAATACCGGTAAATTGGGGCCGAGGTCCAAAAAGTTCAAGATGTCAACAAAAAAAATGATAAGAATAGATCCCTATTATTTTTGAATTTAAGAAAATTCTGAAAAAAAGGCTGAAAACAACTTTTTTTGGTATCCTGAGGCTATGGTTCGTCCAGAAATGTGAAAAACTGGGTAGGTCAAATTTTCGACGAATACAATACTTTCCTAGCTTATTATAGGATAAGGAAAGTAAAAATGAGTAAGTCCATTTTCGCAGTTTTGGGAAATCAAGAAGGAAATTTTCAACACAAAAAAAACAAAAGAGAAAGAGTTAATATACTTGTCTAATAATGTGTTATTTTAAATAAGCTCGAAACAGCTGTCTAGGTAATATGTTCTGATATTCATGTATATCCAATTCAACTTCTCACTTTTCTGTTTATACTGATTTATACTGAAATGAAATAACCTAAAGCAACTAACGTTTCCCAACTCTAAGTGATTAATGGTCGTTCTTTTTGCCGGACCCTGTATATTTATACATAAATGAGAAATATGGACGGGCTTTGAATCTTTGTGTGTCCAAATTGTTTAAGCCAAATGGTAAGAGATATAGCATTACAGGTACGTAATCAGCGGGTACCTGCCTCACTTTGTGGGAAGCACTTGAGAACAGTCTCCCAAAATAGATCCAATATTGTCTTTATCTGTTAGGTGTTAAAATGTATGAAACAGTTAAAAAAATTAAAGATTCTATGGAATTCATAAATTTGCAACCCTTTATTCAACCGTTGAAATAATTACAGGGTGATGTTAATGCTTGGTCTCTGATTTGGTAAGTACTATGAAATATGAAAAATACACATCAAATCTGAATTTTTATAATTATGAAGGTTCTCCTTGTATTAAAAATGTACCTACATACCTATATCATACAATAATTTAACCAAATGGGTCACAGATAAACTGTATAATGTTTGACCTTCAGAGAAAAATAATTATGCATTAGGAATTTCCTAACAATAAAGTGCAATTTCATTCTAACGCCACGCCAACTAGTATTCAATGAAATTGGTTTATATGTAGAAACATAATTTTCAATAACTTTATTTATTCCATATTCCATTGAAACATTTAGATAGTATTTGCAATCAATCTTCTGAGTAGTATGAAACTTTCATTTGGATGTCGATTGTACTGCAAATGATTTTTTTTCTTTAATTTTATTGTTTCAATCATTCTGTCTGCTCTACCCTGTAGAACAAGAACGCACAAGCGAAGGAGTAGGTACTCGATGGGACAAGAAGGGTCTGCCTTTTTGACTATTTGAATGGAATGTTTAAGGTACCTAGGCTACCTAGAAAACTACCCAGAGTTTTGGACCCGTGCTCCTTTTCTTCTAGAAACTATCTGCTTTTCTATGAATTATGTACTGGTAATTGAAAATCAAGGACCTCGCATCCTGTTGTTCCTTCATATTCCTATTAAATGATACCTGTTAATTTTTTAGGTCTTATATCCAAGCGTAACGAACCTATATTCAAGCGGCACTTATCCGTTTCTATGTAGGTATGTATCTTTCGATGTATGTATGTATGTAAGTCAAATAAAAGTCACTTGTAATATTTTTATTTGTTTATTCTTATTAATGAATAAAAATTGTACCACTCTATTTAAAATTCTAGAGTAATGACCAATTTTTGGAGAGAAAAAAATACCACTTCCGGGGGTCGAACCTGGATTACGAGGTCACCACCAGTTTATACCAAATTTGTTCCGGAGATATTACAGGTTAATTTAGATATAAATACATATTACCTACCTAACTCCAGAACTTAGTTTATACTAACAATTTTAGTTACTAACCTTAAGATAAAATTCGGAATGACAGTATTTTTGTTGTAGAACATCCACGGCAGCACTGGGTTGTAATCCACTCAAATTCTTTCAAAAGAAAAAATCGACTTCTTCCGATTTAGATACTCCTTTTTACGTATCACACAATTAGGTGTTTTTTTTTTCTCCATTATGTCGTTTTTGTTTTTCTCATTAGCTCGTGAACAACAAGTGAACAAACGATTTCAACGATACAAATAACGTCCTATCAACTAGTTCAACTACCCTTTTAAAAGTTGGAAAGCCGGCGCGGCGTCACGTCGATGGCGCGTTGAATACACAGGTTCTTGTAAGATCACCGAAGATAAGCAACGTACAGACTTCGTGATGCTGACATTCCGGTTGAACCCAGGCAGGGTGAGGTCAATGTGGGTAGCAGGTTTGTGAATTTCCTGCGATTGGAGGGTAACACCCCTGTCGTGATATGACTATTACCATGCAGTTGAAAGCAACTTTATAATAATATAAAAAAAAATTGATAAATTTCATTGGCTGGGGGTCACCCAACTTTTTGAACTTAATTTTCAAGATATCTGTAACGGTTTGGGTACGAACAATTTTTTCAACAGTACAAATGAAACATATCTTCTTATAGGAAAAAATACCAAAATTCCAACTGTAGCGGGCTGTCGTCAAGTTGACCCAGCCCACAAAAAGTCAAATATCTCGAGAACAAACAAAAATTCCAACGGTTCAATCTGGTACAAACAAAGTTCACAAAACACAAAAACAAATTTCCACATGACCAACTTAATCCACCATCCACCTGATGCATTGACAGTAAGTTATTTTTTTGAAGAGGGGCTTGGCCAAGTAGGTACTAGCCTTGGCTGGACGTTACATATTATAACTTCAGTGATAGAACGAGGTGTATTTGTTACAGAAACTTTTAGTCCTTCCTAAGTGCTCTGCTTTAGGAACATCTAGAATTCTGGAAGAACCTAATAGGAACTTCAAGTTATTCAAGGATGTTCTTGATTTGTTATTCCTGGCTAAACTAGGAATTTCTAGTTGATCCAAGGAACTTCTGATTTTATTTGTGAATAATCTAAGATATTCGAGCGGGCGGGATAGACGTTTCAGGTGAGAGTAGAAGGCTCCGCTTCTAACTGCTACTACTAGAGAAACGGTAAAATAGCCATAATCTAAGACTCGAATCGACCCCTAAGAAACTCTGCCCGAAATCGATCACACACTACTCGCAAAAGTCATCGTAGGAATCTCGCAGCGCTAGGCGGGAACATTCAACCACTGCGCAGGCGGCTATGTACGAGTTCGGTTCGAAAAATAAAAAAATGTATGAGTTGGGTCCCGTCTAAAAAAGGTCATGTATGAATTCGGTGCCGCCTAAAAAAGGTCATGTATGAATTCGGTGCCCTGGTACTTGCCCTGATGATCAGGTAATTATAGTATTTTTTTCCTTATAGGCATGGCCTTCAATTAATAAACCGAGGCATGGCCTACATTGTATTTTACCTAACCCTACTATAAACCCAAGGCATGACCTTCATTGTATTTTACCTAACCCTGCTATAAACCCAAGGCATGGCCTCCATTGTATTTTACCTAACCCTACTATTAACCCAAGGCATGGCCTTCATTGTATTTTACCTAACCCTATGATTAACCCTAGGCATGGCCTTCAAGGAGGAAATGGACAGTCTTGCTGAATGTAACTAATAACAGCAGGATGACTGTTAACAAGCAACTAGTACATTATATAAACAAACAATCAATTTATAAGTCATTAAGACCGCACCGAACTCGTACATCACCTTTTTTAGGCGGCACTGAATTCATACATGACCTTTTTTAACCCTTTCACTGAATTTTTCCTTGCTCAGGGACATCAATTGATTTTGAAAATACCAGTGCTGCATTCTATGATTTTGTTTCTGTACTTTTTGGAGTTGTTTTTTTTTTTTGTTCTCTTCCCTCTTGATTTTCTCAGTAAAAACTGTGTAGTCTAGGGTTTGAACTGCGTTTGTAAACAAAAGATTTTTCAGTTTTGAAGATTTTTTTTTTTTGGAAACATCATCTATGGACTCTAACAAACTCAAAAAAGCATCGTTCATAATTTTTTCCCAACTAATTCATAGATGTACAGTGAAAGGGTTAAACCGCACCGAATTCATACATGCGAAAAAGGTGTGGGTGTAATCTTCGCACCGAACTCACCTTTTGCCGCGCAGGCTCCTACCTAGCAGGATAGACCTCGACCCAAGCGGAGAAACGGCTATACCGCTTTGTAGAACACGTCGATACCAGGCAAGCTAAAGACTTTACTCTGCGCAGGAAACCGCCATTACCCGCCAAAGTACCTCGTCCAAAGTACCTCGTCGCCAGCATCACGAGAACTGAAATTGAAAATATTCGCAGGAACAGCTAAAGTTCCTAGGTTATTCCTAAAGGTTCCTAGGAACTTCTCGTTGTTCCTAGAGCACTAGGGAAGATTAAGAGTTTCCTGAAAATGGAAAGTTCTTGTAACATAATAATTCAAGGGCACCTTGAATCACCCTCACCTCTCATGGCTGACGAAGCTGGCAGTATTTACATACAGATTTATTAATTTTTTATTATGGCGAATCCATCCCTGAGTTTTGATTTTGATGAAGATTCATCATGCGTGGCGAAGTAGCGAGAGAGAGAGAATGTGTGTCTCCATCGCTGTGTCCGCCATTTTCTTTCTCTCTCTGGTAGTCTGGTAAGATGTTAAGATTAGCAGCCCAGTGAAATTGAACAAAGTAAGGGAAAAAAATACACTGCCAATTATAATTATGGACAGAATACTTCCTCGTGATTGGTTCAAATTGTATACAGTTGGCAATTTTGAGATTTAATTCTGAATCACTTGAACATCCAAAACTTTTTAACTGAAATTTTGGATTTTCTTAAATATCAGAGCTAAATCATATTTAGGTAATAAAATAAATAATTACAAAAGCACTATGTAAAAAACTAATACGCATATTATACATGCAAAATTTCATCAAAATCGGTTGTACCGTTCACGAGATCGATTCCGGGTGGGGGTTCTAGAGATGGTTGAATCGAGTCAAATTTTGCCTATCTGTAACCGTTCCGGCTGTAGAAGCATTTTACGTCCATTCCATTAAAATCAGAAGTTACTGAATAATTAAAAATTAAAATCAGGAACATCTAGAAGTTCCTGAAATCGGAAAGTTTCTGCAACAGGTATATATTATGTTGTAATTGTTGTATATTATACTAATGTAGTCCCTGCCATGCTAATTTAACCACTGACAGATACAGGTCATTTTTCTTGTTGTGTTGTAGTTAATGGTTACTCGGTTGGGTCCTAAGTGCTAACCCTACTCTACACGCGAGACATTTATTACTACACTAATACACTTGAGGCATGACCTATTACTACACCTGAGGCATGACCATACTGTGTATTTTCCCAACCAACCACACTCTACATTTGAGACATGACTTGAATCATGGGCGTAGTCTGGTAGGGGCAGGGGGGCAGCTTTCAGTGCAAAAACCGTTTTAGGGTCCCCCGATTTGGATTTAAGTTTAAGCCATTGATCCTTGTGTGTCTGCGAACAAAATCGGTTTAAGTTAGATACCTACTTAAAATTTGGTATCTAGACATCATACATGTATATTATAGGAAGATGATGCATCACTTTTCGTTGAAATCGGTCGCCAGTGGCGACCTTCAGACCGCCTTTTGGCTGCGTTTGGTGGTTCTGACTAAACGGTAAGAGATATGTATTTTTTTATTTTTTTTTACGGAAATTAATTACTCTTTGGCCGATTGGACTACCCTTGCTACACAGTAAGCGATATCAAAGAATATGGGAGTTCAACACTATTTATTAAAGACTTAATATTAGCCCCCAGTAGTGTAATTCGACTTCTTTCTAAGGGATAAGAAAAGTTGTGTGATGTTCACACCAGTTTTATTTTGTATCAGTTGGCAATATTTTTTAAACTCAAAAATAAGTTTTATTAATTTGATGGCAAAGAAAGGGAATAGGGGAATGCTTTCCTTAAGGGGCTTCGCACTACCAGGTTTGTGGACTTTCTGGGCCCCGGAGAAAGATAATCCGGCCCCGGTTGCATGCCTATGTATATGTATATTATGGGAATTTATTGAGCTTATATTTGGACACACCCCTCAAGACTAATACAACAAGTAATTGATTCTTTTGCAAAAGGTTAAAATAGAGGTTATGTTAAAATATAGAGAACGATTTCCTGATTCTACGGTAGGCAGCAGAGAGTCAGTAGGTTGCATACTAAAACGATTCATTGCCTATGCACACATAAAGTACACTGCCATGGTTTCCAGTTCCGTCAACACCAGCGAAACAAATACTTGAGACTGAGATCATCTCAAATAATAGGACCTAATAGTTAAACATTTTGTAGTAATAAAACCCACACGGTGGGTATGTTATTATTTTCCAATCGCCCTCTTCTTAAATCTTGTATCGATCGGTCAGTCTGACTATATTGTATACACCAATATTGTAATCTGCCCTTACTTTTTCTTTTATTTAGCGCGGATGAAAGATGAAAGGCTCAATGAAGTTCAAAACAATCGAAGCGTGTTACATCGCTAAATTTTATGGCACTTAACCAAACCAATTCTATTTTTTATTGATAGCACACTATATCGGCAATGTCCTTCACCTTCGAAAGACCTCTACTGTAGAGTGGAGGGTGCCGTCACATTATATTTATGACAGTGTACTCAAACGCTCCTATTTTTCATAATATGCACTCCATGTCCTACAGACCACCATTGCAGACAGGAGGACGATGCGATGACTCATCATACTCCAAGGGTTATTAGTTTGAATCCTCAAACAAAATACTGTCTCTTGTGTCGTCCTTTTTTTTTAAAAAAAAAGAAAAAAAAAAAGAAGAGACAAAGCTGGCCTGTAAGGTGCTAGTTTTCCTTAGCAATTGCCTGTCACCCTGGCTTGGGTTCGATCCCCGGCAGCAAATTTTCTGCTCTGTCCTTGGATGTCAGGAGTCCACTGATACCTAGTGAGTTGTGAGGAAAAGTAAGTAGTTATTTGTATGGATAGCGGGAAGGCGGAATTACAAGGAGGAATGTGGATATTGGTAAAAATATTTTATGAAATTTCGCAAGGGCTGAGCTAAACTTAAGTTGTGACAATTGTGACATACTAACACAATAAAACCACTTTCATAAGCATTAATCGCGACGCATCAGACATATGAATTTGTTGTTGATCATGTGCAGGTACAGGGAGGGGATTCCATGACTCATTTACCTTTGGTTTAAGACTAGGTGTACTAGCTATACCAGGAACTTGTTCCAGAAACTACTCTCACTCTCATCATCCCCAAATCTCCCTCTCAACTGTCACCCAAAGCATTCTGATTGGTAATTTCGTTCAAACTAAACTGACAGAGTGCGCGTTTGGTGACGGTTGAAATTTTGAAGGAGATTTGGACATAATGAGATGGAACAAGCTTATTCTTAAATATGTATAATTGTGTGTCTCTTTCTTTGTATAAGGCGTTCTTCACACCTCGGCCGAGGTGCTTAATAAAATGTACCGTAGCACCGTACACCCAACAGTGTTTGTGGGTTGTACTGTGGTCACAATGATTGAATTTTCTTCCCAAATGGTTTGAGCATTTCTTGGATTCAAGAGAGAAATGCTCTGAAAGCCGCCTTCCTGCCCTTTAGCAGGTTGCCAAGATGACAAAGGGTACCATATGTGTGTTGAAATAGCAATGAAGATGAAAATGTAAACCAGGAAGAGAAATAAATATTATAATATCAAAATTTGGATTTATAGAAAGAATATGGAGATGTATTTATGTGGTTCTGATAATTATTAGATACCATAAATGTGATTTCGGAGGATTACTCATGACTTCCACACCAACAGGTTGAAAAAGGTACCCTTAATAACCTGAAGTAGAATAATGAGTATTTTCTTACACTGAACGTAATAACACTAATGACGTAGTAGACATAAAAACTGCTAGGTTAAAGAGACCTACTAACCCCCCTTCGAGAAATAAGTAGCTAGGGTTCATTACAGTTTTCATTTGTTCGCCAGTTTCAATAAGGAAATTTTTCCAAGGAACTTATGAAATTATGAACAACATTGTGATTTGAAATAATCACATACCCGGAGCTGAGCTCAATTTGACTGGACTAACAATGGAGGGAGGTGTTTCCGTACACGAAGATAGCTCTGAGCGGTTCTTAATCTGTTTTTTAAACTACATATTATTATATAATTATAGGTGCCGATATGTGGAAAACACTTATAGCAACTCGAACAAGACAGTGTAACATGAAGATATTATAATTAACAGTAATGTATTTTCTTTCAAGATAAAACATCCAAATTTCACCAGAAAACAACAGCACACATCAGAATACGAGTATTATTGATTATTCGATTAGCCTTACGACGCACGATTAACCCAATGGTAAGATACTCACTTGCCAAGTTAATGGTCCATTTGGCATACTAAATCATGTAGGACCTTTGCCGAAGTAAGAAAATTCCTCCTCTGAACTGTGAGATGCTATCTAGTGAAGATTAGTGTCTTTTAACAGCCCTTTTCAATTTATCTTGTAATGTGATAGTTGGCTTCTAGTAAAATTTGAATCAATGAACTTTAGAGTGCGGCCACAATGGAGCACCCTAGACTCTCGACCCCAGACCCTGGTACCTACACTACAGGCTACAGCTGGCTACAGCATGATATAGACCCTGGTACCTACAGCTGGCTACAGCATGATATAGACCCTGGTACCTACAGCTTACAGCTTGATATAGACCCTGGTACCTACAGCCTACAGCTTGATATAGACCCTGGTACCTACAGCTTGATATAGACGATTATCGGGACTCCCTTGAGCCCGCATACATTTAATAACATAATTAGATTATTCTGCGTGGTACCGGGGCTACCCTAGGGTCTAGGTTCTAGGGCTCCGTTGTGTTCGGAGCCTTTCTTAAATTGAGTTTACGTTCATATGCCAATATGACAAATCGCATTTATTCATGTGTTTTGAAGGGTGATTTAATGAAAGCCTATTGATGGCATATTTTAAAACATAGATAATGATTTAACATTCAATTTATTGATCAAGGCAATATTGATTCAATATACGAGGTGTGGCTATTAAGTTCGTAGACTCTTACCATAAAACGATGTGTGTTTAACTTACCCACCTTTAGTAGTTATCCCCTTCAATGTACACCCCTCCTCTATCCCTACAACGTTCTAGGCGAATTTTCCATTGATCGAAACAGTGGTGGAGGTCATTTTGTGTGAGACCTTCCAAGACTTCTGCCGGTTTTTTCTTAACGGCATCTACGCTGTCAAATCTGGTACCTTTCAGGGCAGATTTGATTTTTGGGAATAAGTAAAAGTCGCAAGGGGCCAGGTCGGGTGAGTAAGGAGGGTGTTCCAACACTGGGATGTTGTACTTGGCCAGGAACGTCTTCACGGAGAAGGCACTGTGGGCTGTCGCATGGAACCATTTTTGCGCAAACTTTTGTCATGTTGAAATTTTCGTGCAAAATTTGTCACACACATTCTTTATCAATTTTAAGTGCATCAGCCATTAGTCTAAGAGTTAATCTACGGTCAGAACGAATCATAACACCAATTTTTTCAATGTTTTCGTCAGTTTTTGAGGTCAGGGGGCGACCAGGACGTGGATCGTCCTCAACATCTTCCTGGCCATCTTGAAACCGTTTAAACCACTTATAAAGCGTTGATCTTTTCAAACATGACTCCTGGTACACTGTCTTTAACAAATAAAAAGTTTCACTAGCAAGTTTTACGTAAAATTCAATAATTACTCGTTTCTCAACGTTTGCATCAATCATAATTCCGGCAAAATTAAAAAAGGTGTCTTGCGCGTCGGGCTATCACAACAGAACTAGTTGCAGTACAGGCGTGTGACAGCTATCAATCAAAACACAAGACTTGAAGCTGTCTAAACGTGTTCATCATATCTATCCAGCATGGACAGCTTTTGCTTAGCGCCTCGCGTCTACGAACTTAATAGCCACACCTTGTAATTGATCGTCTAGGTGAAACCTCTAGTGGCTGCTTAAACTTAGTTATGGATATAAATCCATGACTTAATTTAACCGTTGAATAAAGAAGTGTGACTGTTCATGTTCATAAAGTTTACAATAAAGGAACAAAAATAAAGGAATAGTTGAGAGGCTAAGAGGCAGAGTGGACTATCTGCAAAAAAAGCGTTTCGAGATAAATGGAGTTAAAGTTCAAGAGTTGCTGCTCAGGCTGTATTTACCCTAAATAACAAAGTTGGATTTTTTTGAAAGAAAAGAGATGCAAAATTTTTTTGAAACAAACTTCTTTGGATTTATTATTGTTGATTTAAAGTTATAAACGGTTAAAGATGAGACATCGCTCTGCTTTTTGAGGAATATCAGATAGTCCGCCAGTTGGTCCACATTTGTTTCAGCAGAAAACTAGTTAGTCCACTTTGAAGATGAATTATTATTTTATTGAACTAAGTCATAAGAGTCATTAGTAGGTAACGAAGTAGGTAACTATACCTAGGTCAATAAAAATATGATTTTCGTTTTTGCCTTGAACAGGGTTTGAAATGTTTGAATACCAACCTTCAGCTTATTCAAATTCTTGGTAGGTACCTGCCTTTGTGAAAAAGTTTACTATGATACCAAAGTTTCTTGGTTTACTTAGACAGAACTTGAGTCAGGGAGATTAGATAATTGATTTATTTTGAAATAATTCAGATAGGTAGGTACCCTTGAGTTTGATTATCAAAATACTAAAAATTTCATAACACAAATGAAACAAATACTCAAGTAGGTACTTACCACCAGGAACTATTTTGAGTTTCTTCAACTTGCAACTGCTACTGTCTTCATCTTGACTACTGATACTACTTGTTGATTCACAATCACTTTGAAACAAACACTGTTCTATTAGATCAACTTTTACAACTTGAGAACTATAACCACTCTTCGATAAAAACATTCACAAGAGAGGATCATATCAAAAAAAAAATTGAGGATCTTATCTTATCAATAAACAATAGACTGTAACAGACTGAGGGAGAGTAATCAAATACAAAACAAAAGATTTTGACCCTGTTGTACCAGTGAGAAGTTAGCAAGGTAACCTCATTCCTAACACGTTGATAGTTGTTGTGGCGGCTCAGTAATATTATATTTTATTAAAATAAATTACTTAATAATAGGAAACATAGATAATGATACCAAAACAAGGTACACATGCCACATTTTTCTGTAAGTACCAATAATAATAAATTGACACTTAGTCCACTCTACACACAGTTAGTCCAGTCTGCTTTTATTAAGCTTCAGTGTCAAAAATACATTAGTTGCATACAGTTAGTCCACTAATTTCTTTACAAAAATCAGATAGTCCACTTTTCAAAATATTATTGTTATCTTGGTCCACTCTGCTTCTATAGATAGTCCACTCTGCTTTTTGTAAAGTACAATAAAAGAAAACATGGGTTTTAATAGAAGATAGTCCACTGAGTTCATTAAATAAAAAAGTTAGTCCACACCTTTGAGATGGTCCAATCTGCTTTTTGAAAATTGGTCTAAAATGACACTTAGCCATTTTCTTTCACCTATAATTTTAATACAACACTGATGAGAAACTAGCAACCAATCTAAAAAAATAGATCTTTTCGCGCTCTTTCCAACGAGGTATAATACAAAATATTTTCCATTTTACCACTTGGTCCGGTCTGCCTCTTAGCCTCTCAGTTTACAATAAAGGAACGTAGAAGAATGATAAAGTTGCAGACCTCTGATTAGGTACCGCTGCCATCTGCACCGTCAACCGAAAAATTTCTCTTCTAGTCCAGCCCTGAGTTTCATAAAAAAGAGATAGTGTTATGGAAAAGGTAGGCAGGTAGAGAAGGATAGAGTTCCTGCGTACCCTATCCCCTCTCCTATCAAAACAAACAAAACTCCCCCCAACCGGACAATAGGCTTGTCTCAGCGCGCGCCTTTTGTTTTCTTTCTTTTCTTCTAGGCTTCATTAATTTCTAGGTGGCAATTGCAATTGCTGTTTTGATTTTGAACCGGTCGTTGTCTGAACTGTAATTTACTGTAGAAACCTGTGTAGCTCTTAAAAAAATCATAATTCTTTTAAATTCTAGTAAACTGTGGCTCAGATATCTGTTACCTATTTCGAAACAATTTATTCTCCATTCTTCGTCATTTCTATAAAATAATAATTATCTATCTCGCGAGATTTTCAAAGTTTTAATCAACTGAATTCCCAATCAGGTAAGCTTTTGTTTCCCTAAAATATTTGTTTGGACATACCTATTCAAATTTTATACTTAAAAAAAAAATGACACAGACTTCACTGTTGAAACTTATCAATTCGGTACATACTTTAGGTACTTATTCGATTGATAATATATTATTTTGATTATCTGATGTAAGTAGGTACCTACCAGTCTGTAAATGTACTTAATATTATGTAAAGTTAAATGTAAAATTAAGAAATTGAATATTTAAAAAAAAAGACATATTTGATTGCTCTTAAATTTTAATCACAGTTACCTGTCGGTTATATTTATGTTTGATTTTCTGAAGGGACGAAGGTTACCTAATATTTTCCTAACTTTGCATGTTAACCTGCTTCGTTCAATAGTTTTTCTATCGATAGTATAGACCTAAAAAATAAAATAGCCAGTTCCAGTTGCATAATTAAGTTAAGGCAGTGAGGTTCACCTTCACCAAAGCGGCCCCCAAGCGGCCATAATCAGTAATCAGCCCAAGAACAATAGGTAAAACTCTGTTTGAACTTGGGTAGTTGGATTTTGTACTATTTGGCTTTCGTCTGTTTGTCTGTCGAGAGTTATCGCGACTATCGACCGTCCGAATTCTTCAAAATTATTGAATTTTGGTACAAATCGCACACCTAGTGCAAAAGGTATGTAACTCTAAAAAGACGATTTTTCAGTAAGCGATTAAAATCGTTTATTATTATTATTTTTAGGATTTTTGAGAATTTTCTTTCCCAATCGATTTTTTTGAGTTACATAACTTTTGCACTAGGTTTGCGAAATGTTCATTGGGGTCCAATACCTAAGTTCAAACAGAATTTTACCTATTGTTCTTGGGCCGATTATGGCCGCATGGGGGCCGCTTTGGTGCTAGTTGAAAATGATTTTTCCAATTTTTTTTCAATGAAGCAATGCTCTTGAAATTTAGAAGAGTCGTTAAAAAATAATATCCATTCGATATAAGTAGTGTAATTTTGTGATCGTGGAAGCCAAGCGGCCCGCACTATTGTAAAAAATCGAAAAAGTTCCCCCAAAAGTCCGTTTGATATTTTTTAATGAAAACTCATTGAGTGGGGTATTGAATGAAAGGTCTCGCATTTATAACTCGATAGTAGAATCTTTGTGAGGTATCGCAGAACTATTATACTATACGTACTTAATAAAGGATGGATTTAATCATGAATTTAACGAACAGTTGTCTGCTGTAAGCACAGTCAAATGTAGGTAAATGTCAAGTTTAGACGACAAACTACGTACTGCCATTTTCAGACAAGATGAGGTGTGTTTCACTTTCAGAAAATAAACAAATGGCATGTATGACTGTATGTGAATGTATGTACGTATATGGCCGGCTTTACGTTTTAGAAGATAAATAATTGAGATTAAAAAATGAGAGAAAACACGAAAATACCTAAAAATTCAACATTTGTGTATTTTTTAACTTAATGCAGCGAAGTCAGTCGCCTAAGATAAATTCTGTCTGAAAATGGCAGTACGAAGTTTATCGTCTTAACTAGACATTTATCTCCATTTGACGGTGCTTACAGCAGACAGCTGTTCGTTAAATTCATGATAAAATCCGTGTTCTTAGTATAATTAGTAGTTCTGCGAACTTACCTCACACAGATTCTACTATCGAATTATGAATCATTTCAAGCATAAGGACATCGAGACCTTTCATTCAACACCCCACTCGATGGGTTTTAATTAAAAATATCAACCGGCACTTTTTCGATTTTTTAACACAGTGCGCCCTTAATAGCTTCCACGAAAATTTCACATCTGAATTCAAATATTATTTTTTAACGACCCTACAAAATTTCAAGAGCATTGCTTTATTAAGTAAAATTAGAAAAAATATTTTTAACTTTCACCGAAACGGCCCCTATTGGCATGCATGAATGATCAGACAGCAGGCTGTAACATTACTTCAGATGTACCACTTTTTGGGCTCATCGTGGGATTACATAAAGTGCCCGAATTCTCCTGTTCTCATAACCTCTCTTATTAAGCTCCCTATTATCCACCACATAAAGTGCCCGAATTCTCCTGTTCTCATAACCTCTCTTATTAAGCTCTCTATTCTCCACCACTTACTCTCACTCTCTAGAAAAAAATTCCATTATGTATATTCACAGTACATAGTTCTTCCCCCCATCATCTCTATAATTTTCTTCTCTATACTTTGAATCTTGGGCATTGAAATAACGTGTGTTCATGTTCAGGACTATCCTTATCACTACAGTATCTAAATATAGTCTTCTGACCGTACTATTTTCATTCTAAACAAGTTTCCGTGCCCCATTCTGGACTGGCTCAGTTCATAGGTGAGCCGGAAATGCCAGTGTTTGGAAGCGACAGAATTTTCTTCGAACTCGAGACCTCTGGACTACGGGCAGTAGTCACAACCATTACGCCACGGAGGCTAAAAATACTGTGCTCTTTACATGCACTGTCAATTTTATGTTAATCCTTTCTCTAAATGCACTCCTAGATATTTCGCTAAAGTTTAGACTTCACTCTCAGATTTTCTACTTGAACTTCTATCTCTGCACACTCTTATAACACAACCTCTGTTTTGTGCGGGGCTACTTGTAACTTGTGATTGATTAACCAGCTGATAATCTCACTCACTGCATAGTTGATATTTTTTTCCAAAACTTCTCTATTCTCCAGTGGTCACTACTGCAATGTCATCAGCATACGTTATTATTTTTGGCGATGATGGTAGAGGTAATCTCACAAGTGAATCATAATACTAAATCCACAGAAGACTGCCAAGGACGGATCCTTGGGGTACTCCACAGGATAACTCCATGACAGTTTTCCCCCTCATTTTTCTTACCCTCTCACTCATAATTATTCCACTCCCTCTCTCCACCTCATACTCTATCCATGCTGATCCATCTTACTCTATTTCGCTCTCTATAGTCCTTACTCTGTTCCTACTCTCTTTTTCTTCATTTACTCTCTTCTAATTCTTTCACATTATTCTGCTCCTCCTCTTCTCTCCCCCCTCGCTTCTCGCTCTTGTAGGTATATCATATCCTCTCTCTGCTTATATCTCTTGGTATTATCATCTATTATTAAATGTCTGTCCTGCAAGTAACTTACTGCATTGGCATCTTGAGCTGGAATCGACCCATTGCCTCGCCAACTATTTGCCTCCACACTTTGCGGTCTTCCCATTCATTGTTGTTACATCCGAGAGTTTCCATGTCCTCTTTACTAGAATCTAGCCATCTCAATCTTGGCTTTCCTCGCAGGCGTTTTCCCCCATGTTTCTTTATAGGGTGTCTTTGGCTATGTTGTTACTGCCTCGCATTACATGACCATACCATTGTTATCAGCGTTTTGATTTAATAATGCCAACTATCAGGAGTGTTGAATAGGGCTCTTAAATTAATTGTCAACCCATTGTAAAAATGTATCACATTACTACAAATAAATTATACTATTACTAGTATTACTACTACTTGAAGTTTTGGACTTTCACATAAAAGACTGCGTCAATTTCTATTCCACACATGTTGGTTGAGTTGTTACGTGCTACTTCCCCCCCCCCCCCTCCCTCCCTCCCTCCCTCCCTCCCTATTAGGCGTTCGCGCCGATTCTACTGGTGTATTATACTAGTGTGTACAGCTTTATTCCATTGAGGTAACTCAGAAGGGAATCAGCGCTCTCGACAGTCTGATAGCTGATAGAGCTGGAGGGACAGGTAAGGAGGATAGTTTATGGATATGGAGATGACAGTTAATTATACGTTTAACAGAAAGTATTTCACAACATCGACAAAACAAATAGGGGGAGGAGTACGCTTGAAAGAAAAGCTGTGATTGCATCGTGTATGGTCTATCCTCAAACGGCACAGCACTACCTCCTCAAATGTATTCTTCCTGTCATTTGAGCTACGAGTTACTTTTATTAGCCTTGTTTTGTCTATATTTATCTTGAGGCCAGGTATAGGTTCCCCGACTTAACAGCGGGTTAAGGATTTTAATTCTACTTCTGTACTTGCTAGAAGTACAATGTCATCTGCATAAGCCATTATATTTATTTTGTTTATCTATTCCTTCACCTAGAGATGAAACTCTCCTTATTTCTCTCTCAAGAGATAAATAGTAGAGGAGACAGACAATCGCCTTGTCTCAGGCCTGTTTTTACATCAAAAGTATAATGGATGTTTTGCCATTTAATCTGATTTTACATTTAGATTATGTCACATTTTTTGACAAGTGATAGCAGTTTTTTGGTATTTTTAGATCATTCATTTCTTTCCAAACCTGCAGGTAACTACACAAAATATTTATCAGCTAATTTGATAATTCTATGTTCTCTCCATTTCCTCTTTAATTCTTTTCCAAGGGATGCTATTAAATGCGTTTTCTTACATCAAGTAGGGTCGCCGGGCAATCTTTCCCTCCTCTTTGGACTTTCTCGCTTACATCATAACTTCCTTCATGGCATCTATCGTATTATTTACTTACCGGAAACCCTATTGGTTTTCTGCAAGATCACCTTTTTGTTATATTTCATTCACTGGTCTAATTTTTACTTTCCTTATTATATAATAAGGAAAGTATTGTATTCGTCGAAAGTTTGACCTACCCAGTTCTTTACATTTCTGGATATAATTATAAGTGTCTAGTGTATAATTATCCATAGCTCATGGTATTTCCTATTTTGATCTTGTAATATTTGTTTCAGTAGCGTTAAATTATGGCTTATCGTCAAATAGTAGCCGCCCCCAACCATGGTGGAGTGGTCACGAATCTCTCCGGCGAATTCTCCAGGGAGGTAGAGGCTCCTATCATGTCGAGGGAGGTTGAGACTCCCATTATCGTACAGAATCTGGGACAAGAGTCGGACTATGAGATCGCCATGAGAGCTCTGCTGAACCGGACTGGTTACAGACTCTCCCAGAAGTGCGGGCAGAGCATCTACTCGCAGCCCCCTAACTGGAACGGACCCCCTCCCCCTCGAGGTAAGTTATCCCCCCTCCCCTCTCTTCCTTACAGTCGGGCATTTGCCCCCTCCCCCTCGAAGTAAGTTATCCCCCCTCTCTTCCTTACAGTCGGGCATTTGCCCCCTCCCCCTCGAAGTAAGTTATCCCCCCTCTCTTCCATACAGTCGGGCATTTGCTGGAGTTGACGAGAGCCGTGTTTTTCTTTTGGATTAAAAAAATCCAGGTTCGGTATTTCCAAATATTTCCATTTTCTTCCAAGTTTAGCTTCCCCACTATTCGTGAAAGAAAAATGCGTTTCGGTACTTTTACAGAGAATTTAAACATTGGAAAAATGAAAACTTTACCTATAAAAGAAATGGAAGAAAGAATTTTATAATTCCAATTTGGTTAACCAAACTGGAAGAAGATTTTTCTTCTTCCAAAAGAAAAATGACTTTCTTCCAGTTCGTCCATTTTATTGCATTTGAATCCACTTTGGTTAGAAAGAAAAATACGGCTGAGAAGACACCCTTGGCACTCAATACAAAATCGATTATAAACTAGACAGCTCACGCATTTTTTCCACCTCATCACGACACTTTATGTTTATTGGTGTGTCTCGGAGATAGAAACCGGGGTCAACCGTCAAGTCTTCACTTCGTTGAGCGTTGCTTAACTTCCACGATCTTACTAGAACAGGTGTATCAACATGGCATTGCTGTTTTCATGAATTTCGATTTCGTTTTGTAGTCAATAATAATTTCACTATAATATTTCTATGATTTAAAATTACATTGTTTTTTTTTTTTGTTTTTTGATTTTAGGCAGTGAAGTCTTCCTGTGCATTGCGAGGGACAGTTTCATTTTTGACCTGGAGCCCATACTCTCGCTCTTTGGTCAAATCTACGAGTTGCGCATGATGGTGGATTTCAGCGGCACTTCTCGCGGCTATGCCTACGTGCGCTATGCGTCACCTGACGTAGCGCGGACAGCAGTGAATGGACTGAAGGCCACCAAGTTCCGTACTCTCGTCAAGAAAGCTGCCATCTCGGATGATAACAGCGAGGTGTTCGTGTTGGGCATTCCTCAACACTTGACGCGGGACGATCTGTATGAATACTTCAGGTATGTTACCTTACAATCCTTACATGGTTTTGACAAGAACAAAACAAATACTTATTTCTTAACCTAGAGAGCGGATTTAAATTTTGAAAAATGCATAAACACTTGTTTGTTCCCTTATATTGAGGGGGAAATATTTTCTACTGGGTTTTGATCTTTGATTATTACCCGGAGCGGCCTTACAGGGATCACTTTGGAATATGTTAGGTATGTCAACTTTGAAATATTAAATGGAACAGTAAAATTATTTTAAGACAAGTTGGTGTTTTTTCTAAAACAACACAGGGCCGCAGATATTGTAGGCATTTCAGAGGTTTTAGCAAAAAAAAAATTTTTTTTTAAATATAACAAATGAATTGTATATTAGTAAAAATTGTTAAATACATGTTTTTCCATCTTACATTTCAAATGATTCTTTGTGTATGTGTGTGTGTTTTTTTGCCCTCGTAATGAGGGCAAAATCATGAGAACCACAACTCGGATTGATCTGAAATTTTGCATGGTTACCAATGACAGGCTCATTAGCGTTATTCGCTAAAAAAAGGAAATTTTGGGATATATCGCGAAGTATAAGTCCGATTGAGGTAAAATTTAGAATGGTTTCTTGTGGCAGTGTAAAACAGATTTTTAACTTTTCCAAAATTTCCATCTATTAAAAGATGAGCTTTTTTACACCCAAATCTGACCGTCCTAATAGGTCTCTGTAATAAGAATTCTTGGAATCTCTAGATACCGCACAAAATACCTCGTGAGGAAAAATGAAAGCTGCTTTAATGGGAGACCAGTATGTTTATCTATCCCTTCAGTACTGGGTTTGAATTATGGCTGGGACTATTTTTTTATAGATAATAATCAACTGATTAATTTATTTAGTTTTTACAAATAAGAAACTTCGTCCATCTTGCGGTCGTAAGGGATAGACCCCACAAAAGGTTTTGTTCCAAATACGTTTTTAAATACGACTGAAATAGTTTTTAAAGTTATGTGAGACTTGCATTCATTTATAAATACATTCCCCTATTAGTGGAATGTACTTCAGTTAGAACTGCTCATCTTTGTGTTGATATGTTTGAATCGTTTTCTTTACTGTCACCAACGTTCATATCACTTTGAATACACCAGTTCTCGTCCGATCACTTCTGAACACCGCGTAATGTTGGCGTACTTTTTGTCACTTTTTAAATCCAGACAAGAGAAAAAAAAAATATGCCATAACTAGCTTAGCGTGTGGGTTTAAGGGTAAAGAGCCCTAGTTCAAAATATTTATTTTTCCGAGTTTGCATTTCCAACATGCCTTTGTAGCATGTAAATCTAAACCTCGATAGAAACAATCTAAAGGAAAATAAAAGAATTAAGGAACACGGGCTGTTGTTGTGCTTGTCATTAGAAACGACAAATCAGAAAAACTTCCAAGAATTACACTTACACTAAAACCAAAAGACCTCTTGCATCAATGTTTTATTTGTTAAGCAATTTTCTTCAATGCTAACATGGACAATCAAAATTATACACTTAGATACAACCACATGCCTAGACGTGGTTTACGCCGCCGACGCCGCCTCTACAACTCTCAACCACATATTTCTGTACTTTTCTGGCTGTGAATATCTTCTTTTTTTAATCCGCAGAATGGGCGTATTATTACGGGTCAAGCTCTTTATACAGTTACAATTAATATACAAGTGAAAAAAGTTCATTATAAGCTTACATATAGGTAAATGAAAAATGCAAAAGTCAAAATTATATTGGTAAAATTTTCAAAAAAAAAAAGACTAGATAGATATTAACAAGAAATAAGAGACTAGAATTAAACAAAAAATAATCCTATTGAAATATTCATTTAACTAAGGCAATATTATTTTCTTGTTGCAGTAAAATAACCGAGCGCCTGTGCTCCGTCACAATTTGCAAGTCACGAAATGAACAAATGGCTAACCGAGGCTTCTGCTTCCTCATGTACGTGAACCATAGCTACGCTGCACAAGCTAGGAGGGAGCTTCTACAGGATCTGCATGTCCAAGAGTGGAGGACTACCTTAGTTTGTGTATCCTGGGGAATCCCTTACAAGTTGAAATACCCTTCTTCGGTAAGAACTTGACTCTTTTTTTATGAATAGGTTACTTTCAATTTAGAAAACTACTGATATGACGTATTTTCCAATTGATATTACCTCCCTTCCCTTATCTTTGAGAAAAACTTATTGGAAGATCGTTTCAATGCTGTAAGTGTATGGTAATCTTTCCCAGCACAGAGATTCTCTTCCCAGAAGAGCATTTGGCAAATATGCAGCCTTCAGTGACTTTGAAGCTCTCACGGTCGTTGTAAGTAATGAATGTGGGGGTTGAGTAATTGACAGGTGACAACAGAACTATTATTTTTTGTAGTATAGCCAATAGTCTCTAGGACGATTGACTTTTAGTTTTAGTCCTTCTGAAATATTAATCTATACTCATCCTGCTTATCCTTGTGTTTCTGAGATTCAAAAGATTAAACGTCCTAGTATTAGGTTACCTTTTAATTTGGGAAACTACTGATTGGAATTGCTATAAAAGCTGTTGGAACATAGTTTAAACTTAAAATATGTGGTAAGAGTAGTGAGTTTCAGAGAAGTTTTTTTTTTAATTTTGTGAAAAAATCTTTCCTAGCCTCCACGGCTGCAATTAATGAATAGGTGGGTTTTGAAGACAACTATTGTTGTAATGGGAACATCTCAGCCAGACCATCAACTATTATACTATATGTCTCATCTTATAGGTAGGGGAAACCATTATTAACCATTTTAATATGTCTATATTTTCATAACGAAAGTTTCATAATGTTTTTTATCGCTTATTATTTACATTTTTAAGATGACATGACGATATGTTGGCCTCAATGCAGATTGCATGAATTGAGAGCTGTTCTCTGAAGTTACGCATTGCTTTTACCACAATGTTGTTATAGGGGATAACATTGATTTAGAGGTCGAATAGTATATTTCAATTCTTGTAGGACTTTGGTTTTTATCCAAATCAAGAATACAATAAATTAATAATATCTTCAAAGACATTTCAATGCTTAGCTTGAGAGAATGTCTCAATTCATACTTCTGCATCAAGTTTAACATCTTCATGGTGATTGATGTGATCTTCAAAATGTGAACTGGTGAGTTCACGATAAATGTCATTTTGTTTTCTACATTTCATCGAGAATTTATGCAGGCATTTAAAAATTGTTCATAATCAATGGCGGACCCTATACCAATCTACGTATTCGGTGCTGGAATCCATATGCCGGCCCCGGTAATTTGCTCGGAAACTCAGTGTTCTTTAATGTCTGTGTTATTAGGACTCGAGAAAAATTTACGTTTGTAATCTCCCGCTTCACTTCAACTACACCAAGCTGCTACATGTCCTGGCTGAGTACACCGACATCTCTTATGTGATGAATGGGAAAGTGGCTTGCGGCAAAGGATTCATTGAGTTCACTCATCATGATGAAGCCAACTATGCCCTGCACATTCTCACAGGTAATTTAGATTTTCTCAAATATCAGAGCTCAGATTTTGATGAAATTTTGTATACAGAATATTTTGTGGAATGTAGTATAAACGGTAAAGTACAAGACAAATTTGAAGAGAATCGGTTTCTAAGTTTTTAAGGTACAAGTGATTTTGTATAAAATCTTAAAATTGCCAAGCACATACAATGAGAACCAATCACGAGGAAGTATTGTGTCAATAATAGGCTGTGTATTTTATTTTGAACTTATGGTGATTGAATGAAAGGTCTTATTTCCCCTAATGCTTCAAATTTAAATTCTTTTTGAAAATTTTAGTGAGTTCTTCTAGTACATTTCCATCCAAATCGTGAAATTCAGTTATATTATTTTTAACCATTTTTATACTAACTTAGGAATATTATTTTGACAGCTGTTCCAATCGAAGGCCAGAACCTTTCCGCCAGTTGGGCCAGACCAATGCAGAGGTCCAGAGACCGGGACCAAATCTTGAACTTGCATGCGTAAGTAAAAAAAAACCCATTTTCTTTTAAAATTTATCTAGTTACAATGGTGGTGATAAAAAGAACCTTGATTGAAAGTTCCACCTATCAACTCAAAGTGTATTGAGTTTGGAGCTTTCATTTAACAATCGATCGCCAAATACTGATGAGCCGTTCTTGAGCTACGCCGATCAAGAACAAAAAATGAATGGGTGACACAAAAAATATTCACTTTTTTTCGACATGAAACATTTTGTTTGTGTGACGGTGTTGGATGGCCTGGCGAAGCGGCGTGTGTAACCCGCTAGTAAGAGGAGTAAAATAGTGAAAATAGGAATGTAGAGAAATAGAAAAAGGGAAAACGAAGGTGTTCTAAATATTTATACCATTATTTATTATTAGCTTTTTGTTCTATTTTTTTTTGGTGGGACGTCCTTTTTTTGTAACCACTAGGTGGTGTTTTTGGGGGATTCTCTTATACCCAACTCTATCCTCACCCTTTATACCTCTCTTCTCACCAGGGACTCCAATGCTCTCTGCTTACGAGCCGGGAAGGAAGGAAGCGACCACTCATCCAGTCGCTCGCAGTACTCCGCCTCCCCCTCCCCTTGTCCTCTTGCGGCCATTGAATATCCTCAATGCTACTCTGGAAATGGTACGTTCAGCTTAATCTTATTCCCCTGTCCCCACTCACTTCACTTCCCTCATGGGGCAGAATGTTCCGACATAATGCTTTGTAAAAGTGTAAACATAAAAAGTTCATTGTGTGACTTAGGGCGGAATTAATAGACAACATCAATAACTTAAGTCGTTGGTAAGTGTCGATTTTCCCTATCTTACACAGTACGCAATCCGTGACTTAGCGCCACAGAGGTATTACATAAACGTCTATTAATTCCGCCCTTAATCTTACATTGCTAACATATTTTCATCCGTGCGTGCTGCTTCGTTTGTAAAAATTGAACCCTTAGGTTTCAGATCTTTCGATCAAGGAGTGCTGATAAAATGTACTACAGTAGAATTTCGATAGATAGAGGTCTAAGAGACGAGAGTAAAATTTCGATTTATTATTATGGACCGAAGAGAGAAATTTCGATTTAGAGAGCGTATAATTTCTCTTCACCTCCAATGCTGAAAAAATCGATTTTTAAGATGTACACTGTGATGGAAATTTCGATTTGTAGAGTGCAAGATGTGTTGCAAATCTTTCGCAGTAACGAGGGAATTGAAATGCATGCATTTTTTCGATTTATCCAGGTGACCAACGAATTTGTTTGACCTATCGAGATCTTCGATTTTTCGGGATTTCGAATTAGCGAGATTGTATACGAATGGAGAGTGAGCAACTGAGCATAGGGGTGCCTCCTGGGAGTAGAGGAATGTACTTAAGTGAGAACTTCTCAGCTTTGTGTTGATATACATGAATCTTTTTCTCTATCATCGCCAACGTTCATATCACGTTGAATACACCAGTTCTCGTCCGATCACTGAAGTTAAGCAACGTCGAGCGTGGATAGTACTTGGATGGGTGACCGCTTGGGAACACCACGTAACGTTGGCGTCACTTTTTTTTGTTTAAAAAAAAAAGGTCTGATACTTTATATTAAGCTAGATACTTTATATTAATTTTATGCGGCCATTTTCGTTTTACTAGGTACCTAATCTAATGTAACTAAAAACACTGAAATTATGGATATTTTTCAATTTAGATTAAATCTAATAAAAAAGAACGGAAAAAATTTAATTGTTCGAGAAGAAAGAGGGTGGAAAAAACATCTCTTTGTGATTCGATCTTGGGCAGCAAAAGTATTTTCATCTGTGCGTCTTTGATTCGTTGGATATCTCGAACGACAGAATCGAATACCAAGTTTTTTTTTGAGTAAGACATTATGAAAAAACAGCAACTGAGATTTCAGCTTAGCTGTAGCATAAGTAGCGCCTCCTAGTAGAACAGGAATATACTTCAGTGAGAACTGATCAGCTTCGGGTTGATATGCATGAATCTTTTTCTGTGTTATCGCCAACGTTCATATCACGTTGAATACACCAGTTCTCGTCCGATCACTGAAGTTAAGCAACGTCGAGCGTGGATAGTACTTGGATGGGTGACCGCTTGGGAACACCACGTAACGTTGGCATCACTTTTTTTTGTTTTAAAAAAAAGTCTGTTCTATCCAGCTTTATATTAATTTAATGCGGCCATTTTCGTTTTATTAGGTAATGTAACTAAAAACACTGAAATTGTGGATATTTTTCAATTTAGATGAAATCTAAAAAGAACGGAAAAAATTAAATTGTTCTAGAAGAAAGAAGGTAGAAAAAACATCTTTTTTTTTATTCGATCTTGGGCAGCAAAAGTATTTTCATCTGTGCACCTTTGATTCGTTGGATATCTCGAACAACAGAGTCAAACACCAAAGTATTTTTTGAGTGTGACATATTATGAAAAAATAGCGCTAAATGAACCGAGATTCCAGCATAGTAGCGCAACCTACCTCTGTAAGTAGAGGAATATACTTCAGTGAGAACTGCTCATCCTTGTGTTGATATGCATGAATCTTTTTTTACATTATCGCCAACGTTCATATCACGTTGAATACACCAGTTCTCGTCCGATCACTGAAGTTAAGCAACGTCGAGCGTGGATAGTACTTGGATGGGTGACCGCTTGGGAACACCACGTAACGTTGGCGTCACCTTTTTTTTTTTTTTTAAAAAAAAAAAAAGGTCTGTTCTATGTATGTGGCTTTACATTAACTACCTATGCGTCCATTTTGGTGTTACTTCCTAATGTAGTTTTTTTTACGGACGGTTTTTTTTGTAACTAGTACAAATTATGGATTCAAATAAACCAAATTCATATTTGCGGCAATCAAAAGTAAAACGTTACGCAACCCAACTTCAAGTACCGAGTACGTGGCTCGAAACACCAACCTTCAAGTTATTATACAAATTCAATCAAGTTTTATTTTTATTTACATTAAGAATAATTTAATAGTAAGATTTCGCAAAGTTATCGGGACCCGATAACCTATCCCCATAACGATAAAGTCTCGAATTTGCGTCTCTGCGCATGACAAAAATTATCGGAGTTTGGTTATGGTTATCGGGATCCCCATAATTCGAGTGGATTATGGGGTTCTCTCTTCGTAAACGATAAAGAAATTTTTGACTCAAAATACCGCGTGATTTCAAAAAATATATAAATATAGGTAATACTAAACCTCCGTACTCATTTTTTTACATACAGTAGAATTAATTTTTACATTTTAATTCTGATAAATTTAAGATTTTTTGGCAAGTAGGTATTATTTTTTCTCTTTTATCTGCATTTTTTTTTTTGTTTATCTGTTTAACAGTTTTTTTATATTCTGTGTAATTATGTCAATTGAAGAAGCACTTTTTTTCTGAATAAGATAGGTGAAATAAATGATGATGAATTGGACTTTGCCATAATGGATCATTTTGAAGATGCACAGTTAGGGTGGTTTTAAAAAATCAATGTCAGAATGTTTTATCTACCAACCCTACAAAGTGTGCAGTCTATCCAAATATTAAAATAAATTGCCGCTAGGCGCTCAAAGTTTGGAAAAATCGCGATTTTTGGCTGGTGAGCGAGGCTTCGGAGCCGTAACTCCGGAACGGCTCAGTATTTTGTCTTTAAGTTTATCTCAAATGAAAGCTTACATTGTTTTGACTATTTTATATTCTGGACACTTTTAAACTTCTTTTCTAAAAATAATTATGGTCAAAAACTTTTACTCTTTAGAAACTTTTAGTCCGAGCGAGCAAAATGGCACCTTTTCCCTCACAAACGAGAGTAGGTATCATTTTTACATAATGCAACCCATGGCTAATACATCCCATTCTATTCTAACTGTTATAACACAAACTTTCATAAATATTTAAAAATTATAAAATCTATTCTAACTGTTATTAAATGTTTTTGACCATAATTATTTTTAGAAAAGAAGTTTTATTTTTCTTTTAAGACTCGGGGGGCTGAGACTCCTAACAGGTATACATGTAATGTAAATGGACATTTTTACTTCTCAAGATAGCGAAGAACTTCCTGGACCTTCTGGTTGCAAAAAATGCGAGGCACCAGGGAATTTCTAACCATGAAGCTATCTCTGATTTTGGATCGGTGTGGGATGACTGACAGAAATGCCACTCGAGTACTAGAAGCAACGATGGAAGCGCTTGGACATAATCCTGACGATTCCTAGGGTATATTGCAAAGCGTGGTTTAATGCCCCTAAGGCCCAGCTGGCACCTATGCAAGACTTCAAAATGTTGCAGAGTCTCTAGCGACCGCGACCATTTTGCTGCTTAAAGTCGCTCCTACCAGTCGCGCGACCCGGTCGCGTGCTTTGGTAAGTACTAGAGTACGAGACTATTGATGAAGAAATAGCAGACAGAAGTTTGACCAAATTTTCAAACCACCTCTGCAATTTAAATGCAGAGACGGTTGGCCTGGCCTTCTTTGACGCCACGATTCCTGACGAAGAAAAATCCAGAATGGCAGAGAAGATACGCGCAGGCTCAGAGACAGAGAGTTCAGAGAATTCTAGGATCATAAATCCTAAACTGCAAAAACGTCAGCTGCAGGAGCTGGTTCAGGAAAGGCTCTCTGTTTTAATAAGCATGGAGATACTGCATTTCTTTGAGCGTCTTCAAATCAACCCCGCTTTCCTTAAAGAACCCTCCATCAGCTGGCTAGATAATAGTAATTACAGAGAAGGTTTGGCAATAGTAAAATAATTAAAAGACACACACAGACACCAGACAAACACACACACCACACACTTTCTAGGACTCTCTTTTTCCCCCGCGGCTGGTGCCCCAGTTAGAATATAATAAAATCCTTTCGTATTGCCCATCTACAATATAAAATCAATACCAGTGCTGAGAAATCGAGATGAATGAGTGATTGACTGTTAACTTTGGCATTTATACAGGGTCCGCCAAAAAAAAGGAGCCACTTGAAATATCTAGAGAACGGATTTAAATTTTGAGAAAAGCTAAAATAAATGTACCATTATATCGAGGGGGAAAACTTTTCTACTAGGTTTTGATTTTTTATCATTTCCAGGGGCGGCCCCAGGGGGGTCAACTTTGGAATCTTAAATAGAACTACCCTATTTGCAATACATTTTTGAAAAGTAGTTGACATTAAAAGTATTTCAAGTCAAGTTTGAGATTTTTAATTAAAACAGGGCCGGAGATATCGTACATTTGATTTCACAGGTTTCAGTAAAAAAAATTATAAGAAGTTACATTTTTTGTAAAAATTGTTAAACACATGTCTTTCTATTTGGAATAATTAATTTTTCATGCCTCATTGATACCATTAGCTTTATCAGGGGAGGTGTCAAGGGGTCATATTTTTTTTAATTGTTTAAAAACTATTCCTTTTTGGTATAATCTGTGCTAAATAAATGCACTGAGTGTTGTTGTTTAATCTAAATTTAAGATACTCTTGAAAACAGGGCCGCAGACTAGGACTGCACGTGGGTTTTAGAATTTTTCATATTCATTTGAAGTAAATCCGGTCCTGTTTTTATTTTAAATTAACAACATGAATTATTGCATCTTTTTAGAACAAATTATACTCGAAAAAGAATGGTTTTTGAATTATTTAAAAAAAGTTGACCCCTTGACACCTACCCTGGTAAAGCTAATCGTATCAAAAAGGCATGAAAATTTGATTATTGCAAAATGAAAGACAAGTGTTTAACAATTTTTACAATAAATGTAACATATTATATTTAAAAAAATACTGAAACCTGTGAAATGAAATGTACGATTTCTCCGGCCCTGTTTTGATTAAAAATCTCAAACTTGTCTTAAAATACTTTTAATGTCAACCACTTTTCAGAAATGTATTACAAATAGGGTGGTTCTATTTAAGATTCCAAAGTTGACCCCCCCTGGGACCACCCCTGGTAATGATAAAAAATCAAAACCTAGTAGAAAAGGTTTCCCCCTCGATATAATGGTACACGTGTTATAGCATTTTTAGTTTTTTTAATCCGTTCTCTTGATATTTCGAGTGGCTCCTTTTTTTTGGCGGACCCTGTATATAGGTATAGATTTAAAGCAGAACATAGTTACCTACAAAAGTCGAAAAGAGAATGAATTGAAAATTTAGATTTCAAAAATATTTGTTTTGTTTGGATGAAAAGCTTTCTTAGAATATCCGGTAGAGGCGCTAGAGTTTTCGTTATCGGGTATCGTGATGATGCGAAATGTAAAAAAATCTTCTTCCTACGAGACACGAAACCGATAAACTTATCGTTATGGGGATTGATTATCGGGACCCGATAAGTAAATGCGAAATTATGAAAAAATAGCGCTAAATGAACCGAGATTCCAGCATAGTAGCGCAACCTACCTCTGTAAGTAGAGGAATATACTTCAGTGAGAACTGCTCATCCTTGTGTTGATATGCATGAATCTTTTTTTACATTATCGCCAACGTTCATATCACGTTGAATACACCAGTTCTCGTCCGATCACTGAAGTTAAGCAACGTCGAGCGTGGATAGTACTTGGATGGGTGACCGCTTGGGAACACCACGTAACGTTGGCGTCACCTTTTTTTTTTTTTTTTTTTAAAAAAAAAGGTCTGTTCTATGTATGTGGCTTTACATTAACTACCTATGCGTCCATTTTGGTGTTACTTCCTAATGTAGTTTTTTTTACGGACGGTTTTTTTTGTAACTAGTACAAATTATGGATTCAAATAAACCAAATTCATATTTGCGGCAATCAAAAGTAAAACGTTACGCAACCCAACTTCAAGTACCGAGTACGTGGCTCGAAACACCAACCTTCAAGTTATTATACAAATTCAATCAAGTTTTATTTTTATTTACATTAAGAATAATTTTCGTGTTACTACCTAAAGTAACTAAGTTTTTCTTACGGACTGCTTTATTATTCCCGAAGTTCAATCAGAATCCATTTTGTGGCCACCTTAATTTTTTCCATTGATGAATCTACCAAGACACTCGCAATACTGCCACTGAATGCAATTAATACCAAACAAAAAATTCATCAGTCAATTTAGCAAGTGGGTCATTTTCATTTATCTTGGGCATATCAAGTCCGCAACCTTTCTCCTTTAATAAATGTGAAAATAATAGGGATATATGACTAAAATCTATTTGATCACATAGGAAACAATTTTTTTTATAAATTACAATAATAAATTGTCTATTAAACTAATGTGGAGACTCAAAATTGCCAGTTATGTAAGTAACGTTCATGATATTTTAGGTGTCCCTTAGTCTAAGATTTTACTGTGTCTGATAGGAAAAAATGCATTTCTCCCCATTATTTTCACCAAAATCCAATATAAATGAGAAAAATACAGTTTATTTAGGATGTGACCATTAGTTTTCATAAAAATAATAATGTTCACCTCATTCTACAGACGTGTAAAGTTGTGTCCCTACGAAGAAAAAAAAATCTCCGTCATGAATGTTACCCCCAAAAAAATGTAAACCATTTTGAAAAACCCTTAGAATGAGAAGCTAGCAGCTGCCGCCATTTTGCTTCTTACAGATGACATTGTTTTTGTTTTGAAATTTCCTGTCAGTTGGATGTTGGATGCAGTACAGTGAGGGACAATGGTGGGTCTAATTTTTTTTGACAAGAACGTTACGCGGTTTTTTAAATAAATTGTAATGATTCTTTAATATATAATGTATTTCTTTAATTCTTCTGCATGTCCTCTTTCCAATCAAATATTTTTTTTTTGTAAAGTGAATATTCTTTTATTGAGAAAAGATTGTTTTAGTGGCGTGTTACTCATGAACGTTACCGTCATGAACGTTACCCGTGGTCATGAACGTTACCTGGTACGTTAAGTTTTTGTAATTTTGTGTGAAGAGGTAGCTGCTAGAAATATTCTAAATGAAAGCTTTTGCTCAAAGGTATTTGTCTTAGTCTTCTGAGCCTAAAAATTGTTTAGGAAAAAGGTAACGTTCATGACTTGAAAAAATCCAATTGCCCAAGATAAATGAAAATGACCCAAGTAACTCTTGACATGTTAAGCACCAAGCAAAAATCAGAGCTTGTGTAGTTATTATTATTATACTTACAAGGGTGCAGGTGCAGGAGCAGGTGGCACAGGGGAGACACGGGGGACAGTCTGGTAGATGGGGGAGGGAGGAGGAGGGAACACAAAGGCGTTGGAGCGGGGGGCACTCATCTGAGAGGGGGTCAGAGGCTGCGGGGACCACAGGTTGTTCTATTTCGATAAATTCTTAGAAACCCACTAAATTGTTCGAGAAAAAAATTGTGTAAAAAAAACATCCTCATTGTAATTCGATCTAGGGCAGCAAAAGTATTTTCATCTGTGCGTCTTTGATTCGTTGGAAGTCTCGAACGACAGAGTCAAACACCAAGGTTTTTTTTGAGTGAGACATGGTGATAAAACAGCGCTATATGAACCGAGATTCCAGCGTAGCAGTGGCATAAGTAGCGCAACCTACTAGTAGAGGAATGTAGTTCAGTGAGAACTGCTCATCCTTGTGTTGATATACATGAATCTTTTTCTTCGTTATCGCCAACGTTCATATCACGTTGAATACACCAGTTCTCGTCCGATCACTGAAGTTAAGCAACGTCGAGCGTGGATAGTACTTGGATGGGTGACCGCTTGGGAACACCACGTAACGTTGGCGTCACTTTTTTTCTTTTTTTTTTTACAGACTTTTTTTGTTGTTGCAGTTAATTATATTCCCGAATAAAGTTCAATGAAAATGTATTGTTGACTTTTTCCATTGATGAATATACCAAGACACTCGCAATACTGCCACTGAATGAATACCAAACAAAAGATTCATCATTCAATTTAGCAAGTAACTCTTGACTTGTTAAGCACGCGTTGGAGCGGGGGAGACGAACAGCGATATGTGTATCATGGATTGCATTGTCACTCATAACATGACGGACTGATTTAATCGTGAACTTAATAGGACATTATAGCCATTGCGATTGTATATAAAGTTGTGCGTCAAGGTCATGACTTTTAGAATGGATATACAAAACGGTTGAGTATGTGATAGAGAAAATTTCTGTTTATAAGAGAAATTTCGATTTAAAAGATACAATGACAAAAAGATACACACGCATTTTTGTCGATTTATCGAATTGGTATCTAATATTTTACCTGTCATTTAAAGCTCAAAAAAAAGTGATAAAAAGTGACGCCAACGTTACGTGGTGTTCCCAAGCGGTCACCCATCCAAGT
This sequence comes from Bactericera cockerelli, assembly GCA_024516035.1. Taxonomy (NCBI): domain Eukaryota; kingdom Metazoa; phylum Arthropoda; class Insecta; order Hemiptera; family Triozidae; genus Bactericera; species Bactericera cockerelli. Next base: position 25,403,914 of record CM044957.1, on the reverse strand, counting down.
ACTATCCACGCTCGACGTTGCTTAACTTCAGTGATCGGACGAGAACTGGTGTATTCAACGTGATATGAACGTTGGCGATGATGAAAAAAGAGATTCATGCATATAAACACTAGGATAAGCACCTCTCAATGAAGTATATAGCGAGTTTCAGTGAAGAGTGAGCATATAGCAATGGTACAGGTGGCGCTTCATAGTTGTAAAGTAAACTCGAGCAATTTCAAACAATTTTTGAAAACAAGATTTTCAAACAATTAATGTACTATTTGGCAGATTCCATGCTTTAAAAAAAAAAAAAAAAAAAAGCCTATGCAAAGGCATTGTTTGTGTAAAGCCATTGTATCAACATTATTTTGTAAAAAATTAAATTACAAGTATTACCTAATGAAAGAATGAGAGACAAAAAAAAAAAGAAGAGATTGAGAGAAAATGTTATTGATTTAATTTTTTTTATTCAATTACTATTTTTTTTATATAGGTATCTCTATATGTTTATAAATAGCTACAACTACAAGTTGTGAAAAATGTTCAAAAAGAAAAAAGAAAAAAAAGAGAAATGTACTTCATTGAGAGCTGCTCATCCTTGTGTTGATATGCATGAATCTTTTT
>CM044957.1:25374139-25403208 GCA_024516035.1 Bactericera cockerelli | reverse complement strand
ACGATGAAATAATGAAAAAGAAATGATAACCTAAACCACATTATCATTTTTTGGGGGTAAAATTGTGTAACCAAGGGTGTCCCAGTAGCTCAGTGGTCAAGACGTCCGATTGGTAATCCGGAGGTCAAGGGTTCGAAGCCTAGACGGGACATGAAAAGTCATCCTCCCATTTGGGATTTTGACCACATAATAATATACGTCTTAGGCTTACTGCTGAAATAATGGGACCCATTACTCCTAAATCGGGCAGTCCTAACAGCCGACCTCCGTGGCTCAGTTGTTAAGAGCATTGGCTAATGACCCGGAGGTTGCGGGTTCGAATCCCGGCCGGAGCGGAAAATTCTGACCGAGTTTCTCCGTTTCCGAAATGGCATGGGTGTAAAGGTAAAGTGCCCTGAAGCGGTTCCGGGGCGCAGTTAAAATTAAGTCTTAATCGGGCAGTATAAATAAGGCGATATTATTATTATTAGTATAACCTGGGTACGGTGGAAATTGAATCTTCGCTACGACCAAGTTTCAATATTTCAAACACCAGATCTGCCAGGGGCGGTGGCGTCGATGGTATCAGGGATCAGTGAGGAAGGGGAGGGGGTGACAGGAAGGGAGTGGGGCAGTAGCAGTAGGTAAGAAAGTGAGAGTGGAGGTATAATTGAGAACTTAGTGATGAGTGGAGGCGAGGAAAAGAGATAGAAATACAAATAGTCTGATTAATAAGTGACTTAAGAGATTCTGTAGAGTGGGTGAGAGGCCACGCAGCCTTCTAATTCTAATTCCTTCGGATATTAGTTCAGAAGGGTGAGATAGTAAACCTACTAAAACTCCTAAAGTCTAGGATGAGAGGAAACGATGTTAGGGGGGGGGGGGGGGGTGAAAGTGTTTCAGAGGAGGTAGAGGTCCCATTTTTGGATTTTCACTTATATTTCAAGAACGCTACATTTTTATAAAAGCTTTGCATATAGCTTTGGGACAGTTTTTATTCTATGCTACTTTGAAAAATGCCTTCCAGAATGTAGTCGGAAAAAACTTGGACACCCTGTATATGAAGAGAGTAGAGAGGGATAGGTAGAGTGGAAAACAGTGTATATTATGAGAGTAGAGGGAGAGATAGAGTGGAAATGAAAGAGGCTTAAAAAAATTGGAGGTTGGGAGAGAAAACAGAGAAATGATTTGTCACACATCTGTAAGATAGGTTTAGCATGGGAAGAAGAGACAGCAAAGAGAGAGAGAGAACACGAAAGAGGCATAAATATGAAAAGGAGGGAGTAAGGGAGAGATGGAGGGGGTGAGTGAGAAAGAGGAAAAATAGTAAGGGGGGGAGAGAGAAAATTGTCACACGCCTGTAAGAAAGGTTTCACGATGAGAGAGAGAGAGGAAGGTAGTTCAAGGGAGTGAGAGAGAGAAGGGTGGGGGTGGGGGGTGTTGATTACAGGACGCCAGAGTAGGAAGAGACAAAGAGAATTGCTGATGGGAAATCAAATGAAGTAATATGGAAACCATAACATCACACACAACAGGATGAGACGTCGTCACTTTCAAACCCAGGGATCCCGCCCGGAGTATTGGATAATGAATAATAAATTACATCTTAGCTTGATTCACTCTTCGGGGAATCCCTGCCAGATTCAACCACTAACTATACTCTGCAGGAGAATTTTACTGAAATATGTTGAAATAAATAAAGAATTGCTTTGTTAGACTATTGGCATAATGGGAGCACCTGTCTTATGCTGACAGTGTAAAATAGTTTAAAGAAAGCACTAGATACCATGTATTTGTAATCAAAGACACTATTAGAATAGAATAGAATGAATAGAATATACCTTGTTTATACTGCCGAGGTAAGACTGAAAAGTCCCTTTACTCCAGCAGTCAAACAGGTCTTATATATTTTATGGGATAAATATTTTACATATTAATATATTAATATACAGGGTGTCCCACCAAACCCGGACACCCCAAACCACTCCAAACCACTCATTACAATATAATACATGGTATCTAGTGCTTTCTTTAAACTATTTTAGACTGTCAGCATAAGACAAGTGCTCCCATTATGCCAGTATTCTAAACAATGCAGCTCTTTATTTATTTCAACAATATAATGTTTAATATTTCCAACCCACATACCAAGATAAAGAATGAAGAACTTGAGCGTTCTCTGCTTCAAACCTCTTTTCTTCCAAATATGTAATGTCAATTGGTTATACACGAGAACGTAATGTGTAGCTTCTGTCTCGAAGATTGTGTAACTCGACACTTGCGTTATTGGTTGGACAACATCTTTCATACAGGAAAACATTACTAACGCAAGTATAAACTTCCACATATTTTCTACTGGAATTAGCAAAAATGATCATCATTAAGCGGCAACCAATTCAAATGTGGTCATCTGCACTGAGCCTCCCTGTGCTAATGAACAGAATTTTTTGGCTTGGGAAATTCTCGCAGGATTTCAACGATATTCCTAGTCAAAACACTACCATCGTCTGTCCCGGTAGCTCAGTGGTAAAGGCGGCACTGTGTGAATTCAGAGATTCCAGAGGTCGCGGGTTCGGAACCCAGCCGGGACAAGACAAGTTATCCTCCGATTTGGGATTTTTACCACATAATAATACTTGGGCTTGGGCTTACTGCTGGAAGAATGGGACTCAATAGTCCTAATCGGTCAGTATAAATAAGGCAATATTATTATTATTATTATTATTATTATTATTATTTTACCAAGATTTCTCAACCCTGAGTTTACATATTTCTAGCGATAATTTATTTATATGATAAAACTTACGACCGAAATATTCACTTCATTCTAAATAAGATCATGATAGATACAGAATTTTAGGTTTTAGTCTTATTTATGAGTAAGGAACCAGGAAGAATAAAGTACTGAAGAGTGGAGCTTTCACTCATCAAGCAAATTATCTTGTGTTAATAATTTAGTTCAATTTGAGACAAAAGCTTTCGTGTACTCCCTTTGCTTTATTACCCCCCCCCCCCCCCCCTCCCCTCTCCTGACGTCACACTACACTTGGAAAGCTGTAAGCAAGGCTTGGATGATTTTTATTAATTTTCAACCGAGTAATATTGTATCAACAATTTGCACGGAGAGGAGACGGGGGGGGGAAGAGAGATGGAGCTGTTTGATGACATAATGGAAGAGATCTCTTGAAGAGCTGATAACAAAGTAAAGAGCGTGAGATAAGGAATATTCAGGATGAAGGATACGCCTGGGAGGTAAGGATTTAGGGGGGGGCTAAGGATATATAACTGAGAGGTAAAGATCAAGATGGGGGGTGGGGGTTAGGATATATGCCTGGGAGGTAAGGATATATGTCTGGGGGTTAAAGATTATGTTGGGGGTAAAGGATATATGTTTGGGAGGCAAGGATTAAGATGGGGGAGGGGGGGGGTAAGGATATATGGGTGGGAGGTAAGGATTAAGATGGAGGGGGGGGGGTAAGGATATATGTCTGGGAGGTAAGGATTAAGATGGGGGGGGGGGGTAAGGATATATGTCTGGGAGGTAAGGATTAAGATGGAGGAGGGGGGGGTGAATTGAAGAGAGGAAACAGGTGAGAGCTAGCTTCTAGTTATTCTTTCCTACGAGCCCGTGCATGCAAGAGAAACATATACATAGATTTAGGTAATTACAAACATTGACACAATCGTGTATTTCACAATTCTTCAAAATAGCATGGAATCAAAGTTTTCTCAGTTGAGTTTTCTCAGCATGAAGAATCGGTGACATATTCTTAGTGTACATTTATTATTATCTGACCTGGTTGTAGGGTTTTCCGTGAAACCCTTACAAATAACACTGCAACCTAATAAGATCTATGGTAACCAGTTGAATCTATTTTGTTTTAACGTCCTGATTTGACGCACTCGTAGATAGTCATGACGGGAGTTTTACCCTCCATTCGCTTAGAATCGTAACAGCTACCCACATTCACCTCACCCAGCCTGGGTAGGGCTAGAATGCCAGCCTCACGTGCTTAGAGGGAACAGAATTTTCTTCGAAAAGTCTGCCCCTACCGGAAATCGAACTCGGGATCACTGGGTTACGGGCAGTAATCACAACCGTTACGCCAAGGAGGTTGGCTACAATCATACATTGTGCAAACCGAACTGAGCATGTTAACGGCCATAATTTTATTCAATTTGTTTGCGCAAACTGGCTTGAGCGTGTAAACCCAGCTTAACGCGTTAGTCTGGTAATCCCGGTAGCGTAGGGATCCGTTGGTTCGAATCCCACCCAGTGCATGAATTTTTCCTCATCAATTTTAGTTTGTGACCACATAAAAATAAGACTCTGAGGGTTAGGTGGTAGAAAATGCTTTGAGCATTAACCTCACCTGGTGGTTACCTTCCACTAAATCACTAAAGAGTATATTATTATTATTATTAATGGAGTAACTGAGATCAGTTTTGGAAGGTACTAATAATAAACGGACTTACTTCTATTGCTCTAATTTGTTATGGTATATTATTATGTGGTCACATTTTCAAATAAGAATAAAATGCATTCATTTTGTGGGCTCCAAGAAATCAAACGGATCCTAAAGCTATGCGCTACCTGGATTACTAGGCTCGCATCTTCATCTCTGGACCAGTGCAAGGAGTGAAGCCTACAGAGAACACAACAATGCAGGGATAGGCACAGAAGAAGTCACACATAATGTAGGAATGTTTCTGGCTCACTGGAATGGTGCAAGTTGATAGGCAGGTAGGTTATGGTCACTTTGGTCACAGAAGATCTTTCATGAGGATGTTTTTCCGGACAGCATTGTTGTAGCCTTCCTTGAAATGAAACCAGATGTCACTCTTCACGATGTCATCGGTTCTCACTGAAATCAATTAGTTAAATAAATGGAAAATAATACCACTTTTTAGGTTTTAAAACAAATAACACTAACTTTGAGCTTATTATCCTAAAAATTTAATCGGATTTTCCGATTGAAAGTGGGTAAGGATTGGTTAGTTTTTGAAATACTGACTCACCCAGACTGACTGTGGTTGGAATTCTAGCACTATTGCCATGTTTACGTCGAATTCGGAACATTGCTAAACAACAGTAATTCTAGAAGAAATGTTGTATTCAACGTGCGGTTTCAAGAAATAAACCAAACCATTTAGATGACATACCAAATGTGTCATTGTCGATTAAAAAAAAATTAAAAAACACAGTTCATGACATTTGAACAAGACGAGCCAGTATCTAGAGAGAGAAGAAAAGAGTTAGTATAATGAGGAAAAGTAAATAAGCTACAATATTCAGGAGGGACTAATGACTGATGTAACCTGTGTAAACACATTACTGCGGTAATAAGAAAAGCCGCTTCAGTGGGGGTCAGTGGGTTCTGCTTTCCATCTGGCCTCATCTCACGCAGAGGGGGTCTGCTTGCTGTTTAGACAAACACACTAGCAGGTAATTCCTGAGAAATGTAAGCATTCCTGGATTCCTTTTACTTTCAATACAATCATTCGTTGCCTGTGAGGTTTACAAAGAAGGTAGCATGTTGTGATGATAGCTGACGGAAGTGGATTCATGGATGATTTTCTTTGCGGATTTATCAAGTGTAAGTCGTTTGTGTGACCAGAAGTTAAGATATCTTTAGCATGTCAAGCAAACAACACTGGATAACGTGTTAATAATTTTAATGAGCCATACAGCTCTACACCACTAGAAACAGCATACATCTGAATTATTTCAATATAGAGGGAAAATTAATTAAAATTTAACAAGAGAAGATGAAGGAGAAGATTATTCAAAGTCTAGAATCAGAGTAAATATAAAATTAATTTTCCAGAAATATGATTTTGAGAAAATACTGCTCAAATAGCTCTGGGTTTGTTTGTTTTGCATAATATGAAATAAGTTGAAGGAGTAAGGAGGGAGTAGGCTGAAGTTAGTTGCTTCATGGAGGTTGCTCCACTGGGAGTTATCACGAGTACTTACTTATGTAGACTAGGATTCAAGTCTAGCCGTAGGCAGTAGTAGTAGTAAATAGCTCGCTATAAACAGGGCGTGGATTTATAGTTTAGCCTCAGGGGCTGACAAAACACTGACGGGCCTAGTCCATCCACCCTGTATAAAACAATGGAAACATACCCAACGTCCTCGCACCTCACACGATATTATTATTTTTATTGTTTTTTTTTCCTCGCAAAATCAATTGTCTTTTTTATTTAAAATATCATCAGTGACATGCTTGATAGTAAAAAAATTCTTCTACGTTTGGATGTTATGTATAATGCATGCATCTAATTGTTTCAATACATCTTCTCTTGTTCCGTAGAATGCCCATATCTAATATAATTGATCTCCTGAAATGTCTTCAAAAATGTGGGGATCATTTTTCTTTCTTTTAAATTTATATACTTAAAATTTTGACGATGAAAATTTTGAAAATTCGACCAGGACCTGCAAGCCATACCGGCGCGTGCCTGGCTCGAATAGATATTATATCGCCCCGTGACAAACAAACTGGAGTTGAACTCATAATATTAGTTTTATATTGCATAGCTCTTGTCCAATGAGATCATCATACATTATTATTATTATTGCATAGCAGTAAAACTTACTTTTCAGATTCTGGATGGTGGCATTCTGCACCACACGCCCAAAGAAGTCTCTCGTCACCTGCAACAACGAGATCAGAATGCTCATGAAACTTAGGTGACATAATTAGGGTACATTAGAGGGAACTTTTTAGTGGCTGGTTCCAAGAATTTCGAATCTTCTAATTAATTGGTAACGCTAGTTCTACAAGGATTCATCACATTAGCGCTTGTGCGCCTATGTGAATGGAAGATTGAGCCAAACCGAGGTTTCACGAAACGTTGTTTTTGTCATTCATTGATAGAACCAGCCATAAATTGTTCCTTTAAATTAAATATTTATAATGTGACAGAAAGCAATTCATGAAAACTGATGTTTTCGGATATTATTATAAGATGTTTTTTATGAGTACGGTTAAATTTATTACCTGTATAAAATAAAATATAACATCATTCAATTCAATTGTGAGTCTCTTTTGTGGTCAGTGACTGAAAAATTGAAAAGCACATATATTTTTTCATGAATAAGACATACGTATTTTCCATCCGTCCACTGTAGCGCAAGACCCTCGAAGAAGAAAGATCTGAACTGAAGGAAAATAAAGGAAAAGGAAATGTATAAATAAATAGGAGATCATATTCCTGGTCACTTGACTTGTGAGTTTTATTTTATAACCTAACAAGATACAACACATATTATATAAAAACTCTTTTCAGCCAGTTCCTTTTCGTATAAAAACGTCGTTAGGGATTTTCTTTTCTCTCTTTTTCTCTTCTGTAACATCCGGGACCGCCCCTTTCTCACTCCCCACCACCCTCATACCTATCTTTCTCTCTCTTTAACCCTTTGCACTTTCTACACCCAAGATGAGTGAAAATATTTAGCACTTCTATTTTACAATTTTTTGACATTTTCTGTTCACGTATGAATGTGTGAAATTCTTCATTTTGCTCAATGTTTTCAGAGCGGAATTTATTACCTCTCCTCGTATCTGAGGGCAGCCTAGGCTGACAATGACCAGAGAAAAAGCATTGCGACATCATTATTATGACAGGTTATCATGCTTGTGATGCACTCAACCAACCTTACTAAATTTGCCATGCCTAAGACTCAATGTTAGTTCTTTTCATTACTATACTATCGAAGTAGATCAGATGTCAACTTCAAACTGCTACTTTGCAAATTCCTATAAAGATAAAGCATAAAAGTGAAAAAAATTAAATTTCTAGTTTTTTCCAGAGTTTGGTTTTTCTCCTATATTTTTTGACACCTATTGAAATAAAATATATTAGACATTTAAGATTTTGCAGGATTAAATGTTTCCTTTTCAAATCAAATTACAAAGCAAATCATCAATATGAAAGAAAGAAATAGTAACTAAACTCCGAGTTAAAATCGTTATTCAAATTAAAAAGTATTTCTGAAAACTGAGTTTTGTCAAACTTTAAGGAATGGTAAAGAAATCCAAGAATTGTTTATTTTCTGAGATGGTTCTACAACTGGTTAACCTTCTTTTGTTTCAAAATCTCATTTAGGAAAGCAATTATAATTTTAACTAAAAGCTGTATTTAATGGACTTGATAGCCTTTGCTTGTAGGAAAATATAAACTTTACTTAGTTGCTTTATGTCAGCGAGATCATACAGGGTCCCTTCATAATCTAATACACAGTGTTCAATAAGTTACGCTGTTTGATTTTTAACTCAAAGAATCTGATGAAATAGTACTAAAATATTCTTTCGCTTAAATGCAAAAAGTATTGATATCGCTCAAAAAACTATCGCCAAAAACAGGGCCAAGTTCTACGATTCCTAAACAAAAAGATTCATCCTATAGAAGTAGTGCTACCTTCTCAGTGGCCAAGTTTATCATGTTACAACACCATGTATAAGTCAATAATTGTCAATTCCTATTTATCACTCCTCATTGTGTGTCCTTAATAACACGAAGTCTCCTCTAACTTTACCACTCTTAAGGTGCCAGTTTACTCGAAAATGGCTGTCAAACACAAAGAAATACCAATTAAACCACCACAAGGTGTAAAAGTGGACAAGTTAGAGGAAATTCGGTATCAATTAGGACATACAATGAGGAACTCGGAAATTCGGAAATAATATAAGGGTGAAGTAAGACGGTAGACTTGACCAGTGAGAAGATATACAAGTATGTTTTAAAGGCAAATTTTTTTTTTTGATACTTTTTGATACTTTTTTTTGATCCTAATGATACTTTTTTTATAGGATTTTATTTACCTGGTTTTGAGAACAAAACCTGGTTATCTATCTGCTAGTAAGTGATAAAATCAAATAAGAGATGTTTTTTAGATTTTTCATTGATTTCATAAAATTTGACTAAACTCTTGTATATGATAGGATAATATGTATATATTTATTTAATGATCTTCCTGCAATAGTGAAGATAGGTCGACCAAACCAGCCTGTATATCATGAAGCACACAGTTAAGAACATTAAAACCTTGCTAATAGTTTTCTACAATTGAATTTTTATTGTTTCATTCTTCTTAATGTTTCTTTTCCTCATCTTTCCTATCTAATTTATTTCTTTTTCTTCACTAGATCCATTATCCATTACTTTTATCTACTGCTTCTGTTTTATCTCATTTATTACTAACTCTCCTATTTTATAAAGAACAATAAACGTTCAAGCTTTTACGGGATGTTTCGGCGATATTTATTTCTTAGCTTTCCTTCGGAATTAAAAGCGAAATACATTTAAAACGGCGAAAGTTCGTTACATTGTATACCAGACAATGAAATGTACATGAAAGGAGACCAAAAAAGATTTGTTTCATTAATAGTGACAAATCTTTGTTTGATTATTAGTCAAGGCTAGGGCTAGCTAGGTAGGTGATTTCTTGGGTGGCAATTTAAAAGTTGAAAACAATTATGAGAAAGCTAAATGATAAAAAAAAAACATTAATGTAAAGTAAGTCCAGTGCATATCGGCCGGAACCGAGGATATATGTTAGAAAATATCGGCCGGAAGGGAGAAATTAATTTGTTAATAAAATATGGGCCGTATTTGTTTACAAAATATGGTCATCTAGGTAGTGTCTGAATGGCTCCATTTCGCCAGCACCACCAAATTTGAATTGTAATGTTTTTTTACATGGGTAATTTATTACTTTCCTTATCCTATAATAAGGAAAGTGTTGTATCTGTCGAAAATTTGACCTATACATTTTTTCACATTTCTGGACGAATCATAGCTTCAGGATACCAAGAAAGTTGTTTTCAGCCATTGGTCCGTGCGTTCGTCTGTGTGTGTGAACAAGATCTCCCGAGAAGGCTACATCTCTGATAAATTTCTAATATGCTATGCTTACTACTCAGTAAATAAATCAAAAGTAAACAAAGCCTTCAATAACTTCTAAAACTTTAGGAAACAAAAAAGTCTGCTTTAAACTAGGAAAACCAATTGAAATAAATAAAGCAGTCAGAGATGGGCATTTAAATGAAGATAAATAAAGGAAGAACAGAAGAAAGTCCAGGAAAAATGAACTGAGGATAAAGTTCAATTTAAAAAGGGAAAAAACAAAATGAAATATCTCCAGATTTAATATAGGGATCGAGAAAAGAAAAGTTTAGCCCGTATAACGCGTGTAAAGCTCCATAAGTTAAGGTCATAAGATATTACGGTGCGGCTAAAACGGTTAGCAAAGTTCAAGCATATTCCAAATACTACCTCCTCTAGTTTTTTTTAATATTTGGGTCTTAATTCCGCTTTCAACTGGATGGTCATATCACGACGGGGGTGTTGCCCTCCATTCTCAGGAAACTCACAAAGATGCGACTCACATTAAGCTCAGCCAGCCTGGGTTGGGCCGAAATACCAGCATCACGAAGTATTCACCTCACTAGACGTTGCTTAACTTCGGTAATCCTAGGAGAACCGGTACATTCGACGCTGACTAGTTTGACAAAGGCGTGATGATAATTATGTACTCTTTACAATTGACACAATTTACTTTTGATATTAATTATGAATGAAGAAAAATTTAAATACTCGTTAGAATTTTGAGATTTGGAGGAGAAATTAAATAATTTCAGATTTTCTTAAAAAGCCCATTTCATTATTTGACCTTTTTTCCAAAAAGCTAAGAATGCATAGTTATGCAGATGCAATTCACATGATTTTGGTGGCCTTCAGAATTCTGACAACATCAATAGTGTTTTCAAAGATCATTTCTTGCTCAACCTTCAAAATTATTCAAACACTGCCTCGGGAAGATGTCCTGGGGGAAGTCTTTTATATTTTGTAAAAATAAAACAATTAACCTTTAAAAAAAAAAATGAGGAAAATAGGAGGGAGATGCCAGGGAACCAACCAAAGAAACTCAAGAGTATGGGGCCAGTAAAAATTCCAAGGTATGAATATAAAGGATACTTGGAACGAGAAAAAGGAGATAATATTTATTTTAATAACACTCTTTCCACAACAAGGATATCTCTATCCCACTCTGCCTCACCTCCTTCTAACCCATGGGGAAATTGTTTATAAGAAAATAATATAACACTTGACAGGATCCAAGTCAGAAGTCACGTAGAGGGGAGTTTACGGGTTCGAATCTTTCCTGGATTTTCATCTCCTTGCCTTTCAGGACCTCAAAGAGTTATATTAGTTCATACATTCACATCATAGTTATAACTGGGATTTTTTTTATTTATTTTTTTACTCACTCACTCTACCAAATATACACAAGCCCATATAATATTTCTAAGGCTTCTAAAGGGTTTGATAACCCCCGCGCCCCTCTCTCACCCTGGCCCTGCCACATCAAGGACTTTACCACAGAACAAGAAAGAATACAATTTGTACAATCTGAGAAATGGACATTGGCGCCACAAGGGACTGGGCTGTTGGAAATAGAAAGCTTTACTTCAGGTGATTTATTCCTGGACTTCTTCTGCTTATTGTATTTAAAACCAGGTAGGATACTACTAACTTTTACAGGGAAATTTCCTTTTCAAACATCAGTTGTGAGAATAATGTACAGGTGAAAAAGTTGTTCGGCTCGACTGATTGTTCATTATATTCAACATAGCTACGATTTAAATTGATTTCCGAAGCAAAATGGATTTACAATTCCTGTTATTCTGTTTCTTTTAAGTCGTAATTTTTTGCAGGGTTCTGCAAAAAATTACGACTTTATATTACTTCCGAGTGTATCATTATCTATAAATAAACGTCGGATGTGTTCGTTTTTTCCTCATTTTACATAGTTAGTGGTCGTTTAAAAAGACTAGATTTAGTCTTTCGAAATAAAATTCCATGCAGGACTTTCAATTTCTTTTCTTCTTAATTTTATATTATTGCCCTAAGGATTCAAGGTCGGGATAGCAACACACACAGAAACAATACACGGATCATTAGTCCTGAGAATGGCGACCAGGATACTGAAGGATTTTGCATAAGAATACGCGCCAGGACATATCCTGTCCGAAGAGAAAAGTTATCTGGAGCGTTTCCTTTCTGGCGGAAATAATAATGTATTTCTTAAAAGAAAATAAAATTTCACCCTTTTCTTACTTCGTTAACCTCTCAGTCTTTTTCTAGTCTTCAGCATATTTTGGAATAGCTTCCTGCATAACAATGTGTAAATGGTGCCAGAAGTATATATGAATTTTTGTGTTAGTATTAGATTTGTTTTTCTGAAAGAAAATTCTAAGCGATGATACTCAGAATTCATTAATTAGTTCAAAAAGTACGTCGAAAATTTCTATTTTCTTGTACCCGATTTTGCACTCGGAAAGAATCGAACCGGAATATCAAACTTAAAAGTTTTAGAGATCGTGTCATAACCTGTATGAAGCCCACTGGGGAAAGTATTTGAAATTAATTTTTTTTTTTCAATTTGAAATGAAAGAAAGAAAAATCAGAAAACAACCCCCTCGTTGCAATTTTCCAAAACACACAACTCTGTAGGTAGAACAACAACGCACTCCATGACAATCACTCTGAAATATACATCACAAGCTGACAAAAGAATCTTAAAGAGGAGTGAGAAGGTTCCGGCCATTACAGAACAAAGGAGAGGGAATGGAGACAATTTTCAGTGAAAAATCTCAGCTCCGCATTTGCTGAATTTCAGCCCCTCGAATAATAACAATCTCGAGTGGGGGGCTCGGAGCGAGGTTAGCAATTAGGCAAGCGTAATCTAATGTGGGGCATGTTGCTATTAAAAATTAGTTATGCTGTGAAGGAGGCACGGTAATGATGCGATTATTTCCATGTTCAGCTTTATTTTCTTGGATGTCATGGTGAGAATCCAATTATTTCCTGATACTGACAAAGTGATTTACTCTTTTATTATTTGGTGTGGCAGGAGTTAGGTTACATGCATCTAATAGTTGTCACTTAATAAACCGAATTTGCAGGGATTGAAAAATCGAACATATATTACATATTGAGTCCCGGTGGTTTTTTTACTCAGGTCGTTTTTCTGAATTGAGTCCCCTTACCCTAGGGTCAAACTAAGAATTGAGACCCCTTAACCTAGGGTCGAACTAAGGATTGAGTCCGCTTAATCTCAACACAGTTTTTTCTCAACACAGTTTTTTTAATCTCAACACAGTTTTTTTAACTTCTCAACACAGTTTTTTTAACTTTGAGAAAGGGTACCATTAAATCATTATAAAATCTGTAACATATTATAATTGGAATAAATAAATGGAATTAAAAAAAAAAAAAAAAATTCTACGTTAAAGGTAGATATTCTTGTGTATATGTATAGAAAATTATAGGTATATTAGGGTATTATTTACAACTCGAATGAAATCAATGATGTTGAAGATGACCATTCACTCACATAAAACAAATGTAATTATGTGACCAGTTGGTTTTCTATCGTCAGTTCGTAAACATTGTGATAATTGAGCATTTCGATGTCAATGCTTGCGAATCATTTCACGCCAGACTAAATGCTTTGATTCCTAATCCTCACCCAAACATCTTCAAATTGATTGATATTTTATTGGGGTTCCAGTCAGAAACAAAGTGCAAAATGAACCAGATAAATGATGTCAAAAGAAATAAAATTGTTATAAAAAATAAAGAGACGTAGGTAGCTTTTTTGTTGAAAAAATTTGAAGAAGGAAATATTACAAGAATGCAATTTATTACACAAGTTTCAATGATATTCTTGCCTTTATTCTCTTAGGTATGTAGGCCAACGCTCGGAGGGTACAACCCCCCTAAAACCAATAATTTCATCTTTTCATTTATAATTCGAACCACTGAATACCAAGTTAGGAGTTAGCCGCTGTAGCAATGGATCTACTACTATATCACTACCTAAATGACATTCATGGGAAACTGAACAATCAAAACAAAAATCTAAGAGTGACATGGGCGGTATTGTTTTATGTTTCCAGATATTAACATAGACGAAGGGTTGGATGAATTTTCTTTATTTCGTTATTAATTAATTGAAGTAATTAAAACAAAGACGAAGAGTGCGCTTCATGTCAGCAGGGATGAAGAAGATGAAAAAGCAGTGCAGGGACCGCCCGAGTGAGACAATGGAGACTGAAAAACCGGGTGGAGGGTGTTCAGCTAAAGGGAATATGATCTATTAATTTAATACAGATAGATGAAAACAGTAAAAATGCTAATTTGACAAAATAGTTAAACATTTGGTCTTTCAAATAACACAAAATATAATTTTCAAGTCAAATTTCTAATAGAAGAACAGGTTTTCATGTATGAAACAACTTGAGAGCAAATATTCTCATCATAAATATGGCTGTAAGACATGGAAATAGGAAACAGTACACATGAGCGTTAAACCAATGTTGCTTCACACACGTATTCTGAAGCAGTCTACAAGAACACTGGTTTTAGCAATTCACATTTGAACACATGTTACTTTCGGTTGATATAGTTTTGAAGCTGACAACAGTGTAGCGCATATGACAAGTTGGCTCAGTAAAATCCTATGTGACATGAATTACACATTCATGATAGACCCAGTACATATAAGTATGTATATAAAAACAACGATTGCGACCTGACATATCAAAGCTGAAGTGTGCAAACATAATATTATTATAATAAGGAGATGGGGTCCTTGCAACAAAGGACGAGAGATTGGGAACACAAAACAAAACAACTTGATAGCGGGGTGGTCCTTCAGAGCTCCGCACCTCCGCCTAGCTTCCTCACTAACGAAAGCGGAGTAATTAGAGCGTGCGAGCGCTGATAGAGTTTTAAGCAATGTAAACACGGGTGAACTTGTCTCATGTGGAACAATGAGACTTGAGTGGACTGCGATTTATTTGGCAATTGTTTCAATGTTGATACAAGACTAGCAGCCATATTCCGCCTTCGTTATTTTATGTCACATCAGAAAAAGTAACGGTCTATATAAAAGAAATGTGCTTTATTATTATAAATAGACATACGAGTATGAATGTCCAAGTAGGTATATTATGTACATTGAGGCTAGAAATGTTTGGTCCAACCTATGTTATGTTGTCAAGTTCTCAAAATATTGAGAGAAATGTCCATGCATGAAGAGGAATTCAATGGCACCAAAAATGAAATTTCTAATTCTATGGTAATTAATTACAAACTTGTATTTAATTCAAAAGGATGATAATCGTACTCAACGGGTCGCCTGGGGTTCGAACATGGTACCTGCCGTCTACTAGCAGCACTCCTTGGTCCTACGATACATCGTCCACCCAGGTAAAACCACTTGCAAATTATTATAAAAGAGGAAAATGTAATTGAAAAAATGCTAAGTTCACCTGAAAGCTGGAAAAACATCGAAGAAATGATCAGAAAAATTATAAACGAAAAAGAAAAGAACGAGAGAAACCCCCAAAACACATAATGGGAGACCTAAAAGCATATGATGCCCGATGTAATGTTTTGAACGGTTCCGGAATCATATGTTTAGGGGGAGAGGTGGTTTTTAGTGAGGATGATGCACTATTGTCCGCATCTCAGTACTCACACTGTTCACTAGGGTAAAATCCAGTGTTCGTCTACAGATTTTACCACCTCTCCTTAAAAAAAAAAAACTTACAAAAATTAGCAATCTATTTAAAGTTCACTTTTACTGGATTGATTTTCTAACAAGTCACATGGGGCGGAATCATGATGTTGCAAAATTACAAAAGATACACCATGTATATTTTAATAGACATGTTTCTCCCCCTCTCGCGAATTTTCCATAAAATAAAACCGCTGTTATTTTATTTATTAATCCTCTCGTAGCTTTTATTCTTTATGATAATGCTCTTTCACAAGATTAATCACTTTTTCCTTGGTCTTTTATATTAACAGTTTAGTTTCTATTGCACTTCCTTTCTGTTCATTTCTTCTCTCTCTGTTTTCTCAGCAGTTTATATGTTTAATAAAAAGGCGCGGCTCATGGAACCTGTGATATAATAACACAAACATACGTATATATGTATTATGTATGTTTGTGTTATTAAATCACAACTTTAGTGGATAGCTCAGCATTACATAACTCTTGGATTATTATTTGTCTAGGAAGCTGGTTACAACTACTACTACTTTAACATACATGTACGTTGTACGTATTTGAGAAAGTACAAAAGTTATCATATTTGTGATAATTACTTTCGTGATATCATTTAATACCCCACTCGATGGTTTTTAATTAAAATAATATCAACCAGCCTTTTTTTGGGGCCCTTTTTCGATTTTCCACCACAATGGTTTTCTGATAACTAGTTACTCCCTGTATAAGCACACTTGTATTACGTATTGGTTTTCTAATAACTAGTTACTCCCTGTATAGTATACTTGTATTACGTATTGGTTTTCTGATAACTAGTTACTCCCTGTATAGTATACTTGTATTACGTATTGGTTATCTTTTTTTTTTTTTTTTTTTTTTTTTTTTTTTGAAATTTTAACATTTGTCAACGCGTGGATACTATAACGGTAAAAAATCAGCTGAGCTGACGATACACGGGGGAGCTACCCGAAAGAGGGAAAGGTCAAACCGTTCCCTTCTCCGTGACACTCCCCCTTGCCTGTGTGAAACCCCCACATTCCAATACCGGAACTCCAGGGTGTGATCCCTGGTTCCCTGTTGCTCCTACTCCGGCGGGAAAACACTAAAAAACCGTTATAGGATCCCCGCGTGACAAGTAACCTTGCCGTGTGGGAACTGGAGACATTACTTCCACACGGCACAAAACAAAGTCGCAAACTCATTTATTTAGATATAAATATAGACAAGCAATTATTATAGACAACACATTTTAAGTTACCACATACATATACGATAATTTAGACTGACCACAAAATAAGTTTGAAATAACACATTACATATATAATACTTTACAAAAAATACCTCACTAATACATAGTTATTATTAGATAATTTGCCCGCTGTCCAAGTCTCCCCTGCTTGGGGAATGTGGTTGGTTTTGACCGGATCTCACTCTTCTCTCAGTTAATTCCTTTTGTCTCATTATATCAACAACCATTCTAGAGACAGCTTCCCAGTTCCGTGTTGAGATAAGCATAGTTCTGACGAAGCTGTCTTTAGATAGCTGTGTGCCTAGAACACTTTCTGTTTCCTCTCTTTCTCTCTCCCATCTAATACACTCGAAAAGGGTGTGTTCAGGTGTGTCCACTCCCTCGCAGAAGAGACAGTTGGGGGTTTGGGCTTTTCCTATTCTATGGATGAAGGATTGGAAACAGCCGTGACCCGATAGTGCCTGCGTCAGGTGATAGTTGACCTCACCATGTTTCCTAAGAAACCAGGGTCTGATCTCAGGGATTAGGGTTCTGGTCCACTGTCCCGTTTCGCTTTCTCGCCACCTCGTCTGCCATTTATTTAGTGTACACTCTCTCTCACGCTCTTTTTCCTCTTTATTCATGCGATAGGTTTGGCCTCTTTCTTCACATGCAAGGTCAATCGGGATAACCCGGGATATGACCGCTGCTGCCGCCGTGGAGACCGTTCTATAGGAACAGGCCACCCTCAGGCAAAATTTTCTTTGTCGAGATAGCAACTTGTGCCTGTAAGTTTTAAATCTCAGGCAATCGGCCCAAACAGGTGCAGCGTATAGCAGAATGCTATCGGCTGCATGTTGGAGCATTCTTCTTTTATTTTCACCCGGGCCCCCCATATTAGGCACCAATCGGGACAAGGCTGCAACCGTCCTTTCCGCTTTGGCGGTGATGTAGTCTAAGTGAGGGAGGAAACTCAGTTTCTGATCTATGATTACCCCAAGATATTTCAGACTACTTTTGATTGTGATCTGCTGTCCATTCAAGAAAATATTTACTCCACTATATTTTTTCCGTCCGCTGATAATAATTGCCTCTGATTTCTCAGGGGCCACCTGCAATTTATTATTCTCCATCCAGTTGCAGATGGAATCCAAGGTGATTTTCAGTTTGAATTCCATGTCTTCCGCATCTCTTGCCAGAGAGACTATTGCCAGGTCATCCGCGTATGCCACCAGAGAGATTCCTTCTGGGACATCCAGTCTGAGGACCTCATCATACAAGATGTTCCAGAGTGTAGGCCCCAGGATTGACCCCTGCGGGACACCTGCTGTCATATTTTTATCGAACAACTCGCCCCTGATTTCCCGGTCGCTCAGATAGGCTTCAATCATTCTGATGAGATAAGCGGAGATTTTCTCTCTCTCCAAGGATTGAATTACGGTGACCCAATTGGCTGAGTTGAAAGCATTTTTTATATCTAGTGTCGCAAGGACACACATCTTTCTGGTTCTGCAATCGCCCCTTTTCGTAATCTCCTGCTCTGCTATCCGTATTACCTTGATAATGGCTTCTACGGTTGACTTTCCTTTGCGAAAGCCAAACTGGTTCTCACTCAGTACATTTTTTCCTTCGAGTTCGGATTTCAATCTCTCGTTAATGATAATTTCAAACAGTTTTCCGAGTGTATTAAGGAGACATAAAGGTCTTTATGCCTCGGGATCACCAGGGTTTTTGACGGGCTTCTGAAGGAGTATACTTGTATTACGTATTGGTTTTCTGATAACTAGTGACTCCCTGTAAAGTAAACTTGTATTACATATTGGTTTTCTGATAACTAGTTACTCCCTGTAAAGTAAACTTGTATTACATATTGGTTTTCTGATAACTAGTTACTCCCTGTATAAGCACACTTGTAATAACATAATGAGCACTTGTAATTTATAACGTGCAAAATAATAATCATGCAGTTCTTTAATATTTGATACGCTTGCCTTCAGTTAAGTTTTCCCATTTTCTAAAGTTTCCATTAATTTCTGGAAAAGCATTGATGAGTTTTAGTACGTAGTGCATAGTTTCATTAGTGTAATTTGTTGAGTACCTACATGCAACATGTGCAGTGTAGAAATATGAAAGCAGGATTTTTGTAGTATGTTAATTTTTATATATTTATAGTAGTACTGTAATTCCAGTGAAAATAACCTTAAAATCAGAATATTGATTTTTCATTTTACTTAATTTTTTGGATCTGAAGTATAGGGGACCCACACCAAGTGGGTCTAAACGAGACAACTTAAAAAGCGCAATATTGTTGAAAGGTCTTTAACTGTAGCACATGATTTGGACTAGGGAATCGGCGTAAAGGTCTGACCCTGTCAGTGTTGAATCGCTCTACTAAAACAAATGTAATTTAAACTGTGAAGTAAGATTATTTTGCTTTCGAGAAAAATTCCTCTTGCTACACCGAGAAGATCTACACTCGTATGAAACCGTGCTCAATGTCGATGCATACGATAGATATAAATCCATAATGGTGCAGAGTTTACTTTCGCAAGTTGTACTACAAGTCCACTTACCGTGTCCATGACTGGCTTCTTTACGCTCTGCGGCGTCAACCTCTGCAGATGATTTGGCAGAGCTTTCATAGCTGAAAATAAAAAGACGGAAGAAAACAATTTTCAGGTAGGAATATTGTGGTGGTGATAATTTAAGACAGCTTATTTTGACATTTTCATGTCTTTGCTCTGGCACATAACCAAAATTATGTGACGAAATTATGTAACGAAATTATGTAACGATATTATGTAACGATATTATGTAACGATATTGACATTTTCATGTCTTTGCTCTGGCACATAACCAAAATTATGTGACGAAATTATGTAACGAAATTATGTAACGATATTATGTAACGATATTATGTAACGAAATATTGAATTGTAAAGGGAGAGAAGAGGGAAAGTGTGTGTCATGCGCACAATGGCGAAGTATTGAATTGTAGAGGGAGAGAAGAGAGAAGGTATGTGTCATGCGCACAATACGAAATTTGGTCAGTTGGGTTTTGGACCTTGAATAGTAAAGATGAAAATGTCCCAATGGTTGCAGACTCGTATGCAAGCGTTTTTTCAATAGGTACTACAAGGACTTATACAGATAATATTACAAGAAAAATCGACCTCAGTAGCTGGTTTAAGTCGGTGGTTTAAGTCCCGGTTTCAGCGTAGATTTAGTAAAGTGATTTTGAGTAGTTGTGATATTACGAAACTGATTTTCACAAATATGATAACTTTTATTACAAGAAAAAATAACAAGAAATTCAAAAGGTAGAAGGAGAATATTATGGCTGGAAACTCAAGAGAATGGTATAAGAGGAATCGTTTCGAGCGGCAGAAGATCGATATTGAAATGATGAGAAACATGATCACCAGTGTTCGATATCGGATATATTACATAACACAAGAAGTTTTTTTTTCGTGCGTTTTGACTATAGTAAAAAAAAATGTATTTTTTTGCGTTTTGACTCTTAACTTTCAAACCTGGCGGGGGAAAAAATGGTCTATGGCGAGCCCAGGATTTGTTGGAAACGTCAGCAAAGCGACAACAAGACCAGAGCACTCACCCTTGGGCGTGGTAACTTGACTAGACTCTATCTGGGACTCGGTGGTCCCCTGTGATCCGAAGCCAGAGGGCGGCTCAGAGTTCTGGAACAGCCGGGCTTCGAACCTCTTCATCTTGACTAGGGAGATCTCATGAGCCACCAGCTGCTTGCACGCGTAGCTCAGTTCTGGGAACTTGTAGCTGTTCGAGAGCTTGCACACGATCTCAATGTTGCTGGGGA
The DNA here is from genome assembly GCA_024516035.1 of Bactericera cockerelli. NCBI lineage: Eukaryota > Metazoa > Arthropoda > Insecta > Hemiptera > Triozidae > Bactericera > Bactericera cockerelli. The sequence goes on along the minus strand of CM044957.1, from coordinate 25,382,574 downwards.
AAGAAGAAAGGAACTCGTTTTAACTCACTTCAAGCTGGTGGTTCTTTTATTTTCAACCCTATTTCTCCACTTCTGCGTCTTCTGCTGCTACCTTTCCAAGTTAGCAGCAGAAGTGAAGAAATGAGCAGGCGAGTGAGATGCTTACATTTTGTCATGTCTTCTTTCCTGCTCACTTTGTCTAAATGTAAACACATCATTACATTAGAAGCAACCTATAGCACGCGTACAGCCAATATCTAAAATGTTGATTGAAAAAAAAAACTGTACTTGTGTATAACATGTGCCTGATGAGTTGCTTTTGATATTCTTTAGTAGCGGCCGGCGCGCGGTGCCTCTACTTTAGGAAAATTTCTAGGAAATGAATGCTCACGGGTCCAGAGCTAATTTCTAGGAAATAAATACTCACGGGTCCAGAACTAATTTCCAGGAAATGATTACTCATGGGTCCAGAACTATTTTTTAGGAAATGATTACTCACGAGTCCTGAGCTAATTCCTAGGAAATGAATACTCACGGGTCTAGAGCTAATTCCTAGGAAATGAATACTCACGGGTCCAGCTCAAACACATAGGTGCCGTCTTCCTGCCGGATCTGCACATAGCTCAGGTTGTAGTCTATCATGGCGTCCACCAGACTGGCCAGAGCTCGCTTCTCCTCCGGGGAGAACAGGGCGGAGCTGATGGGTCTAAGGGGCGGAGCTAGCAGGTACATGAGGAGGGGGGCGGTGTCCAGGAGGAAGGTCTCGTTCTGGTTGAAGCAGCGGGCCGGCAGGGACATGCCTTTGAGGACGTCCCTCACGATTTGGGAGGACTTCTGCTTTCGCACCGAGGCCTGGGAAGTATACAATAAAAAGTATATTCAATTTAATTCCTTACTTGTTCTCAAAATTAATCTTTAAAAAGATTTTTGCGACTTCTTGCAAACTTTCCTTTCGAGTTCGTAATAATTACATTGTAAACAAATAGCCACTGAAATCTCTCGGGAATCTCTCACGATTTGGGAGGACTTCTGTTTTCGCACCGAGGCCTGGGAAGTATAAAATAAAAAGTATATTCAATTTAATTCCTTACTTGTTCTCAAAATTAATCTTTAAAAAGATTTTTGCGACTTCTTGCAAACTTTCCTTTCGAGTTCATACATAATTACATTGTAGTCACCGTGGCAGAGTGAGTTAGCGCGCTAGGCATTGCACGCACGGTGACCTGGGTTCGATCCCCAGCGGGGCAGGAGTTTTTCTGCTCTGTACTTGGATGTTCGGGGTCCACTCATACCTCGTGAGGAAAAATGAGTAGTTACTTGTATGAGTAACGACCAGTGGCGGCATTACCAGAGTAAAAAGAAATTAATGTAATAGAATAATTCGATATGTAAAGGAGGCTCTTAGTAATGCTGCTCTACCCACAAAAATTGTGAAGAGGCCTTGTGCTTCACCACAAAGAAAATCATACATACATAATTACATTGTGAACAAATAGCAACTGAAATCTCTGGGGAAGTACTGAGTATTACTTTTTATTTACAATTTTTTTTCACTGGGAGGAAACTACATATAAGAGTCACAAGATGAATTCAAGATTAATATAATCTTTAACGCCATTCACCCATTGACATATTCGTAACATGACGTCAATAGGGAGATGAATATTTAACTGTGAATTTCTTTCCCTAAAGTTTTATAATAGACACATTTCTAATTCGCATAATATTATTACAAAAAAAACACCGCTCCGTGAGGCAAGTACATTCTATCTATGTTGAGATTTTTTCATCTTATGCCTTGTTTTACAAAAATTAGTAGGTATAGAGAGAAATCTACGTATGTATTTCCAAACTTATTATAAATACTTCAGTATTGTAAGTTGAGAATGAATTCATAACAGCAAGGATCTCTAGCTACACCTCTGTCCCTGGCAGTATATTATAGGACATTATCTCCTGTAATGATATGATGAATAATAAACCAGGCTGTAATGAGCTACCAAAGTACAGCAGACAAGATTTCTTCTTTTAGAATAATCATTTCAAGTTTTTTCTCCCTTGTACATTTTTAATTACTTTCAAAGTCTCGTAGAATGATGGGCTGCTTGCCTGTTCTAGAATACAGATTTCGATTTGGTGTGAACATTATAGTTTAGTCACCATGAAGCTTTCGTTCTCTTTGCACAAGTATCTTTTAATTGAGAGACTTTTATGACTCCAATGAATATCAGGAATCTCTGAGGCCGATAGGGAGGAGAGATTATCAAAATTTAGTGATAAAGAACTTATCAGTCATGTTATTTTCTCAGGCATTCATGGGATAATCGTGCAGTAGTAAAACTGATGAGACGTTATTTTGTTCATTAAAAGGGCGTTGGCTGAATGTTTTTTATAAGATAAAGTCATCTGGGACAGTCTAAATTCAAAACGAAAGTTAATCGATATTTTTGTCCGGGAAATTTAAAAAAAAACGAAATCGCCTTCCTTACTGACTGACTGATTCGCGTAAAGATATAATACATAGGAAGTTGATGTTTAGTTTTCCATAAAGATTTTTAGTTATGTGTAGATTTGTAAGAAATAATTTTCTGAAACTCCCAAAGGGGACATCAAAAACGAACGAAAAACCACTAGGACATCAAAGTGCAGGGATTGAGCTAGTCTTATCAATAGGAAATAAAGAGAAAGTAAAAATACTAAGCATCAAATTAAAAAATACAAAACATTTCCTCTTCAAAAAAAATTATTGATGGAGAAAAATCCAACGCCCTCCCAAAAAATCATTACAAAGACCAATGTTTACTTTTTTTAAAATGTTTCATTTTTTACAAAAGGGCTAGGAGCGGCGGCGCTGTCCGGCACTTGGTGTAATTAAAAAACAAGTGCTTATGAAATTCATTAATACTAAGTATTATTATCCACCCACTCTCCCGCACCTCCCCCCCTGCCCGCCTTCTCGAGTCTTCATCTCATTTGAAAGGAAAATCTTATGACCCGACTTTTTTTTGCACAATTCTTCTGCTTCCTCAGCAGATTTTAAAGCTAAATAATTGAAACTAATGATGAAACACGGTGGAACAATTTGAATTCACAGAAAAGCACCAAACACAAAAATATAAATAGTCAGTGCTATAATTTTTGTTCAGTTTTTTGACACATTTCTTGTATTTTTTCTTTTCCTCTTGTAAATTCATGTTTTCTTAGTTCATTATTTGTGGCGAAAGAAAAGAGCAATTTTTAAGTTTGTGCTTTCTGTCTTGTAAGTTTTTAATGAGATGTTTCTTTTCTTTGAAGAAAAATAAGTCGAGATTTTTATAATTTTAAATCTCAAACATGTCGCTTTTTATACGGGATAAACCAATGGTTCTGTGAACGGTAGACCTCACCTTGATTCTACAGTGTGTTCCTAGTGCTGATTAACTCCTGAATGGTAAAAGCTGGAAAATTGAAATTCTGTATGTAGACCTGTGTTAAACTGCGTTCTTTAATTTATTAGAAATTTCAGACACGGACTCAGGAGTAGGCCCAAGGAGGGCAACTTTAGAATCTTAAATGTTTTTGCAGTTATACCAAAATTTACATTATTATATATGAGTACTACAGATAAAGGATCTACAATTATGGTAGTCAAGTGGTTAACGCGCTAGTCTGGTGAACCCATTTAATTTTTACAAGTTCCCCCTTGGGTCTTCTCCTGAGTCAATGTCTGCAATTTCAAATAAATCAAAAAAACGCAGTGCAATAACACAGGTCTACATACAAAATTTAAATTTTCTAGCTTTAACCATTCAAAAGTTAATCAGCTGTTGCTGGACTTTATGAACACTGTATAAGCAAATTATTAAAGATATCATATGAAGCATCGGGGTGACAAGACCTTTCACTCAATACCCCACTAGTTACTAGTTGGGTTTCAAATTTAAAAACATCAACCGTACCTCGTAATCTGAGGAAGGGTATGTGATTTTGGGCCAGGATCGGACAGCGAAATTCAAGTGCCAAGTGACGAAGGGGTATGCTAAATACGGGTAGAGACGATAGTCTTGGGTAGATTGTATGTGTCTGTTGATGATATCGAAATTGCAGAACCCAGTTAGTCCTTCACAGATCTGAAAGTACATAAATGAAAAAGGTTATTTAGAATTTAAAAACAATATTAGACATTTACTTTTTATTTAAAATTGAGTAGCCTATGTTATTCCTGGATTTTGAAAGTGTAAAACAAATAGTACTGAAAACTCTACTGTAGATGATTTTTTTTTGTCTACTAAGAAAAAATATATAAAAAGAACAAGAAACGAAAAAATATGTTCATGTCATATCAACTCAAAACATATCGCCCTAATATACAGATAACATAAAAATAAATTTCAGACGTACAACACCAAGCAACATCTCAGGCTGGTTTTTATAATAACTAGGTAGGTATAATGAGTTATTTTAACCAGGTATAGCAACATTAGGTATTTACGTATATTTTATGCTGTAGCTATCCAAGAGATCTGAGATATAACAGAAAAAGACTTACAGTGTGAAGGTCGCTATTCACTTTGATGTTCAAATAGTTTTCGAATACACCCTGAGCCAGACGGTCATACTCTCCCATAGATTGCACAGAGCGTAGGATGTACTTTAACCTGAAATCACAATACTCAAATAATATAAAGGTCATCACATTTTGGTTGATTACAATTTATCTGACGCTTTCTAAATTTAGCTTTCTTGGGACTCAAACTATCGACCCCCAGTTTTCGAGTTCGCCTACTGATCGAGCATCAGAAATTCTTAAACCCATAAAACTACCGTTGAAAAATGGACCAAGTTCCAGTGCTCCTATCCAAAAAAAAAAATAGCCTATGGAGGTAGTGATATCTTGTTTGAGGCCAAGTTACTTTGGTACTATCCTCATTTTGTATGTTACGAGTATTAACTGCCAAGTTCACTATCCTCTAACGTTACGCCAAGGAGGCTGGATTTTTTTTGGGGGGGGGGAGAATATCAATATTATTTGTAAATAATAATAATAGACCATTTAGTGGAAGTTAGCCGATAGGCGAGGTTAGTGCTGACATAATTTTCTACCACCTAACCCTAACACCCCCCTTATTGGGGCCCTTTTTCAACAACAAAAAATTAACCACAGTACGGCCCCCTTAGCTTTCACGATAACAAAATATCACTACAGAAATCAAATATTATTGTTTAACGACTCTACGAAATTTAAAGAGCTTTGCTTTATTGATTTTTTTTTTTTAATCATTTTTAGTTTTCACCAAAACAATTTTGAATAATCCAGTCGAGAGTTATCGCGGAACAGACAGTACCCAAGTTAAAACAGAACCTCACTTAGAGAGGTAACTTCGCTCCCTGACTGTGTTCGTAACTATTCTGTGAACTGTTCCAAAGACAATAAGTGAGGTTCTAATGCAGAACCTCACTACGTTCTGTTAATTAGAGGAATAATTGATTGCTTACCTTCTCGACAGTAACTCTTCATTGGATAATGCTTTAGGTAATCTGGAACCAAAGAGATTGGTGATGTTTTTCAAAGAAGTTTAAAACTGTTTAATAGTGGAGACTTTAAACACATTTTTTCTTGGGTTTTATGTAGTTTTAAATAATGTAGAATGAAAAATAATAAAAGGAAATCCTGACACATAAGTACCAACACATGTACGAAATATACATAAAGGTAAATATCTGCAATTCGACAATAGATATAAAAATACTGACAGTCCTGTGTATACAGATGAGCCAATAGCGTAACTGTTAGAAGGGACCTAATTCCTTGCAAAGTGAAGTGTATGTATTTAACGACAAACACTCTTTATATGACATCGAGTGGTTCAGGCGCTAATCCAGGAAGTGAGGGGAGCCGTTGCGCGTTGGTTTAGACCCCATCCTCAGTATTTGAGAAATTGAACAAATAATGACGTCAAAAACTGGTTGATTTCTCAAAGGTACTATTCGGGTAGTATAAATATCAGGTCATCAGACAAAACAGAAACATTATTAGCATACTTACTAGTAGTTCTGCGAACTGAAAACCTCACAATGATTCTACTAGTAGTTCGGTGAACTGTGAACCTCAGTTCCTAACAACATTTTCCTAATCATTTTCAAATTTCACCAAAAAGGCCCCCATACGGCCCCGAGTGGCCGAAATGGGCCCAAAAACAATAGGTAAAATTTTAGGACCCCAATGAACATGTAAACTAAATTTCAACAATTTTGAAGAATTCGGTCGGGAGTTATCTTTATTACTACTGTGAGAGCAAATAAGCTCGAAACAGCTGTCCAGGTATGTTCTGATATTCATGTACATCTGGCACAACTTCTCACTTTTCTGTTTATACTGATTAAAATAGAGAGGTTAGTTGATACAAACTCAAACTCAGACTCAAACAAACATGGATAATAACTAAAAAAAAAAAAAAAAAAAAAAAAAAAAATGGATATTCAGAACCAGGGTCTCCAATGCTAGCCCTATAGGGCTAGATCTAGCCCTTTTGAGAAAAATCTAGCCCCCTAGCCCTTTTTACTCAAATCTAGCCCTTTTTTCTCAAATCTAGCCCTTTTTTGAGAATCCGCCAAAAGCTAACAAATGAGTTTTATCACGAAAATTCAAGCTCGAGTTCCCGAATCAGGATTGACGTTACGGCAACATCGCAATTACACGAAAACCTCAAAGAAGCCTCTGATTTTTCGGAAATTGCGATGTTGTTTTGTTAACTTTTTACATTTTGAATGTTAACATTTCTGAAAGCATTTTGAACGTTTTTTTTGTGTCGTCCACATGGTCATTTCATAAGTTTCATATTGATCAATGATGATTTATCATTTTGTGTGACTTGTGTTCAATTCTCACTAGGGCAAGATATAATTACCTTATGAGTAAGAATGCTGTTTCAATGTGACCATCAGGGATGGAATTATGGTCAAAATAAGATATTGGGACAGATATATGGTGATCTCGGTTTTATTCCCAGCAGGGCAGAAAATTTCTGCCCTATGTCCACTGTATTTCCATCACGTTTTCATTAATGTTGTGTACTAGAATTATAATTATAGTTCTCATACCTAGCTATTTAAGAATTCTAAATATTATCAAACACCTCGGCCGAGGTGTGAAGAACGCCAATACAAAGAAAGAGACAGCCCGGCAGAGTGTAAGGTTACGGAAAACATAGTTCCCATGCATTTCATGTACTTTCAGCCAGCGAGGTTTTCAGCAGGAGTTTGTACATACTGGTGTGGAGAGATGATATGGGACCTGCACTCATACCCAGAGTCACCAAGAAGTTTTAGTACATGTGTTTTAAAGACTAAGGGCGGAATTAATAGACGTTTTTGTAATACCTCTGTGGCGCTAAGTCACGGATTGCGTACTGTGTAAGATAGGGAAAACCGACACTTACCAACGACTTAAGTTATTGATGTTGTCTATTAATTCCGCCCTAAATCTTGTAGGAACTGAGATTCGGACTAATTCAGAATGTTCCCGAATGAGCTTTTATCTTTCTGGGATTAGCTCGTTTTCAGGAAATATCATATAGACTTAGAAATTCAAATTGTGGTGAAGCACAAGCAGAAAAAGCACAGGTGAAGCACAGAGCAGAAAAGTTCCTGCCCCGCTGGTGATCGAACCAAGGTCACCATGCGTGCAATGCCTAGCGCTAAATCATTGGGCAACGGTGACTACTAACAAATCGCTTCTCGGCCTTTTGGTAGATGTAATATCACAAAAATAAGTATTAATTAATTAATTTTAATAGCAATCGTGTGATAATGGCCAGTTTGAAAAATTTTCAAGTATATTTTTAGGAATAATTCAAATTTATTTCAGTCTTTATTACAAAACTTTTATAAACTTAGCACATCAGGATAAGATGACTGGTTTATGAAGAACAAGGACAAGGATAATTAAATAATGGGCAAAAGAATAAAGATGTCATGAAGATAAACAAGTATGTATTTGAATTTTGAAAAAGATAAACATTTTATCTTTGTTTACGATTTAAAAATTCCAAAGAAGAAATTCTATAGTATTTTCAATATTTTTTTCTGGTATTATAGTATTTTCAATATTTTTTTTTACTTCCTCAAATTGAGTGCTCCGAATCACCTGCGAATCAGAGATTGGAGATGATAAAACCCGATTCGTCGAGCCAATCCGGAGTTCGAGCGAATCCGGGGTGAATCTTGGATGATAAAAGCTAAACACTAACTATCCCGCTAGAGTGCGACTCGGTCTACTACAAATCAAGTGAAGAATAAATAATAAACCAAAAATAACACGTTTATATCGACTCAAAAGTACCTAATTAATAAATAAATTGTTAATAAAACGGACAGGTAAATATTACCTTAGTGAATACATACAAAAACACAGTTATTATTAGTATTAAAGGACATTTTTAAAATCTAGCCCTTTTGCCTCCAAATCTAGCCCTTTT